>CAWVNZ010001962.1:0-39885 GCA_963930735.1 Dioctria linearis
TAAAGCAAATAGGGTTATGCATGCCACACATCATCCCTACCTAATTAGCACTCCTCGAAAATTTCTTTAAGTGTTGGTTTGAAAAGAAATTATTGGTAAAAAAACAATTTAAAAACTTTGCCTTTAGCTTTTGCAAAAAAATGCAGACCAGCCGAGGAAATTATGGTGTTTGAACGAATTGCAAGCTAGCTTTATGTTAAAAGCACTAGCAGTACGACAAGGTAAGAAGTGTATGATACTTTAATGTATTATATGTAACTTTTATCATTATTAAATAAAACAACTCCGGCGATCTGTGGATGTTAATGAAATTTTCATGCTAAAACGGAAAAAAAGCGACTATGCAGGGCCGGTGAACAACTGATGGTGCAAACTGCAGCAGCTGATAGCGGACGTTAAATTATGAAAGAGGAAAATGCGTCTTTAGGAAGGATTTTAGTATATCCTTAACACTTTTACTGTATACACTCATAAAGGAATAATAGGAAATGATGACTAATTGACCAAGCTTTCCAAGAAATACTTAACTCCTATTTTTTTTCAAACTTAACCCCATTTTCCGCAAAAATCGTTTTGATATTTAGCAGTACTGATGACCGTCGAATTGTGTTTTCCCTCAAGTGACGATACAGCACCACAGATTTGTGAAAAGTAGCCATTTATCTTGCGGCTCATTATTTAATGTAAATATATCTCGTAACAATATTCATACAAATATATGTATTTTTTTTCTTATTATACCTGCTAAAGAGGCCTTCATTCGTCAAGATAGCTTGCGTCAGAAATGTGTTGGAAGTAGTATGACCCTACTTAGACGGGTCAGTATGCTGCCTCTGCCTCACGAAAACTTGCTGGTAAGATGATGGTTGGAGGCACCAATAAAGCATCACCCCTACCTACAGATTTCTCGTGGGAGAGGCAGCATACTGACCTGTCTAAACTGGGTCTATGCAGTTTTATAATATCCTTTGTCCTTACCTATCCACCGAACACTGAGCATTTTCCAGTGTTAGCAACAAAACACTGAATTTTTTATTCACCTGAAAATTTATTTATAATTTCCCCAGAACTAATTGTATATTTCTAAACTTTCTCAACCTCGCAAATATTTTTTTCATACTTTTATCTGTCGAAAATTCAATTTTCTCCTTTTAATAGTTGAATTGAATAAGGTCAAATAACGAAACAAAAAATCTACTTTTAGCTCCAGTGCCGACCATAGCTTAAATTAGCGAAATTATGCTCTCGAAGACTGTCAAAAAATAGACTTGACTTTACAGAAAATTAGCTTGTTTGAGAAATTTTAAAAGACAGAGAGCTCTTTAATAACCTAAGAGGAATATTTCAGTTGATTTATAATAAAACAATTGATTTGATTCATATTTTCAATTCAAATTTTTAATTTTTTTTAATTTATCGCTCCACCTAGAGCAAATGTCTGGACCCCGCCCTTGAGCAAGATCCAAAAGCTTATTAAACGAATTAAAAACATTATTTACTTGTGATAAATTCATGCTAAAGGGATTATCAATTTCAAATTCTTGCGTTACATTCAGGGGAAAAAACTTCTTGTCCTCATCCAACCAGGTCCAACAGATATTACTCAAATTAAACAATTCCGAAGAATAAATGCCACAATGAATCCAAGTCTGGTGTTAGAATAATCCATCACAATCATATCATATATGTTTATATATATATCATATGGTACCATATTCGGGTGAGTTTATTATCTTATATATATTCAAGATGATTTCGTATCAAGAAAGTTATTCAACACTAAAAATATGTATGCATATAGTGAAATATTTCTCTCATTTATAGATTGAAATTTTGAATAATAAACGAAATGGAAAATAAATGAAATATAAAAATTAAATGAAAGCAAAGCCTAAAAGCTCTTTGTTGATCCTCTAGAATTTATTTTGTCCCACAAACAGATTATTTTATTGTTAAAGAGGGCCAATTTAAATTTGAGTAAAAACCAATTTCTGGTAATGTTTCCTGCTGAATTATATAAATCGAGCTTAATACGTATAAATACCCTTTGCAATTGCAATTGTTACTGGGGACACAGACAAGAGGGATTTTAATTTATGATTTTCATGCATTATCCCCTCCCTCTGTTGGTCGTAAATCAATTAATGCGCATCGTAATACGCGAACAGTGTTTTAGAAGTGCATTTGCAATATCAACACAAAAAAACAAAAAACAAAAAACACTGCATCAACTGTGCTCGAATTACCTACGCTTTTAAACGCTCCACCCAGGTATTATTTTGCTTGCATACAAAATTAAATTAACAACAATAGAACTGTATTAATTAGCATATAAAAAAAAAATTGTCAAGCAAAAATGAAAAACACACAAACTATACCAATACCGAAAACTCTGCGCAATGCAATAAAATATTTTATAATTTTTGCACTTTAATGGGAAATTTTATATCCAGTTGATGGGGTATAACGTGGATTTTATTACCCAATACAGTACTTAAGTAGAAATCTGATATGTATAAATTTCGTATGGTCAACCCGGATACATTCATTCATATATATTCGTGTGTCATTTCAAGTTTACAGCTTAATGATAAAACAAACACACAAAAAATAACATTTTTTTTTATCAGCAATCCATGAAAATTTGACTTCAAAATCTTCCCTTTATAGTATCACAACAATAAAATCACTGGCACTCCACTCCATACACGTCTCCTATTTTTATCGAGGAGAACAGGGAGTTTTTGTGCGTTTTTTTCTGTTTGGTTTGACTTTTTTTTTTCATCCCGTTCTTCAATCATGCAAATTTACATTCTCATCGTACCCTCATTTTTGCATACTAATTTGATGTAAAAGACCCCATAAAAAATGCCAGCATCATTTATCTCGGGGAAAAATAATTGCAATTGGGGTTCAAAGCTTCGCATATCTCCCAGCCACTCCCAACAACCCACCTACTCCCTTGCTCCTTGTGATCTATCTTTTTTTTTTTTTGTACATATAAAAGTGCTGTCAAATTCAATGAGAAAAGTTAAAGCAAATGTCTCAATTAAGGGCATGAGTGTAAAAATTTTTGCTATTAATTGCTATTTTTCTGTCGTTGATTTTTTTTTTTATTTTTTTGAGAATTATTTTGTAATGAGCAATTTTTTATTCGAACAAATCACTTATTATTTCCAACTAAACGTTATTCCTCATTCGATTTGTTGTTTGTTGTTCAGACAATCTCTTCCATACACCTCACCTGGTTCTTTAAAAAAAATGTCGTTATCCCAGTTCTAACAGTCATTTCTAGTATGAAAAATTATGAGTGCTCCTTCTAGAAGCAATAATGGAGCACAAAAGTTTGGTTAGATTTCAGTACTGTTCTTAAAGAACTCCGACATTTTTGGAACAGAAATAAGGGAGTGAGAGAGAATTGAATTGTGTATAATTCTTGAGTCACATATTTATTTTTTTTTTGTTCATCCAGCGTCCCATTTTATTCTCGTCAACGGAATGCCACTTTGATTCAAAAGTTTGAAAGTCAAATTGAGAAAAATAGATTCAAAGTTTGAGAACATATGAGCACGGTGAGAACCATAATGGCATAAGTCCTAATCTCTAATCTATCCAATTTTGATTTACGCCACCCTGATTCTCACCGGCTCAATATAATTGCAAACTGCCCGATAGAATTTTTTCTAAATTTCATACATTTTGTTCCTTTCATAGTAAGAATGTTTCCAGATGATTTAAACTTTGGTTGGACCTTTCCAATCGTCTATAAATTTTTCCCCTCCGTTTTGAAGTTGTTATGGCTCAACAGAGTTAAAATGTTGGAATTTTTACTCTTTTGTTTTTTTTTATTGAACTACTATTGTGAAATCTAGTCTCGGACGTGGGCGGGAGTGCCGGTTTTTAAAAGGACAACTCAGTCGTTTTGACAATTCAAATATAAAATTTTATTCAACCAAAAATTCATTTGCTTAAAACTAAATATCACAATAAAAAAACTTCAAACAAAAAATAAAGATTAAAGAAAAAACAAATCAAAAATTCGTTCCTTCAGATCTGGAAAAAGAAGAAGAATCCCAGAATTTATTTTCTGTTAACAGAATAAAAGTAGAAATGTTAATGGTGCTATTGCGTGTGAGCAGCAGGGTAATAAAATGTTCCTTGCTAGTGCGTGAGGGCACAAGTGTAGCAAAATGCTTTTTGCTCGTGCGTGAGGGCACAAGGGTAGCAAAATGCTGTGGCTGGTCGGCTTTATATAGCCGCTGTATCCAGTTATGAGTCCTCACCTTTTTGTGTTGCCCTAGCAACATTTATTTCGATTTCTGAATGTGCCACAGATAGCTGACTGATGTAATGTCATTTGTTGTCATCGAGAAATGCAAATATCAGGAGGTTTGTATGCTTTGATGCATTTTTGATATAATTTGTTTTATTTTATTGATGAATTTTGATTTATGTTTTAGATAACCGAGTTGTGATGAATAGGCGGCAGTTGCAGTTTGGAAATATAGAATGTTCGAGTGGATTAATAGCAGAAACTCCAACAAACATTCCCGAATTGAGTTTATCACTGTAATACTGATACTGGCCCTGTTGCGAGCGACAACGTAGATTGATCTGGATGCACTAGTTCTTAGACGTATATGTTGTTTATATAAGTGCTCAAGTTCAATAATTAAAGCGCGGACTACAGGTCAAAACCATGGACAACCCTCCCGTTGAATATATTTTGTTTCAACAGGAACATATTTTTCATATAGGTAGGAAATCAACGAAGTAAGAGTCTCCACTTGATGATCGACAGAGATTGAGTTGTAGATTATATCCCAAGATAGAATGGAACACTCTTCAATTAAGAAATCAACTTGTATTCTATTAGAGTCGCGGAAAGAGATTATGTTTGGGAATGGAGCTATTCCTAAGGAAAAATCGTAATTAACAAAGAGAAAGTCATGATCCAATGAACTAGGTGGACTGATTTGGTTGTGAGAGACAATTTTATCATTATCTGTGACAAGGATTAAATCAAGCAACGAAGGATTTGAATTCAATTTTATTACGGCTACTTCTTGCGTTTATAGTGATATAGTGATAACATAATAAATATAAATTTTTCAGCCGCATGTAAAGTCATCAGGTCGTATTGTCATTGGGACAGTAAGACCACGCCACAGCCTCATGAATTTACTCGAAGACAACTCCTTACTGTTGTCATATGGACAATCTTGTGTATTCGTGAACGACAAGAGACTCTCATCCGTTCGCCTCGCTAACTGTCATAAGGACAGTCTACAAAAGCTAATTCAATTATCCGTACCAGACGATTACCCAACTTACCTCAAGTCCAGTAATGTCAACCATATGGGAAACTCCAGACTTCCAGATCAAGATTAATTGGGTAGCTTAGTTCATTGCTACTGGCTGCACCCAATATTGAAGAATCATCTTCATTCAGCCTACCTCAATTATCGCAATCGATTTTAACATCTAGCCGTCTTGACGAAGTTTCATCAATCAACTTATACCACTGATGCCGATTAGTGAGAACAAGACACGACTCGCACACAACATTGGATAATCGGTAACCAAACTGATTACCTAAATACTAATGCGGAACATATACTAAAACTAAATTTATTTTGTAATATAATATAAATCTGGAGGTCCGCTGTGCATGAACTAAGTTTATCGCATAGATTCGACCCATTCCTCTTCTTCTCTTTCCATAAGTATCTACGTCAAAACCAATTTGACAGGAGAACTTAATTAAAGAAATGGCTGTGTGTCTGCAGTTGCCTAATGAATCATTAGCTACTAATGAGTCATTAGCTAACGGTTCATTGTGTCTAAGGTATAAAGCTAAGTATATGAACATATAATAAACACGGTGTCCTATAAATTCGAATACAAAAGTGATTTACTGTTTAAATATGAAACAAAAATTTTTAGTTCCTATAGTTACACAAAACAAAAGTCCCTTAGCAGTCACATGCTAAAACAAAAACTACAATTTGTATCAGTCATATTTAGATAGCGGAGTGCGATGGAATCCATACGTGAACCAATTGTTAAAAAATTTATTAAAGGAATGAAACCTTGTGAAATTTTGCGGGACCTAAGGAAGGAAGAGATAAAGCGGGACTTCATATATAAACAATTAAACGGTATAAGGAAACATCCTCTGTTAAGGACCGTAAGAGAAGTGGATGTCCACGCACTAGCGCGTACTAGGCAACGCATTAAGATCGTAAGAGAGCAGATTCGTAGAAAAAAAGTTGTTCGGTGAAACAAAAGCTGCGAAATTGAGTATCTCAACTCTTCAGCACAATTAATACTAACAAGGATCTAGGAGCAAACCCTTACAAAAAACAGAAAATTCATGGAGTTTCGGCCTCATCAAAGGAAAAAAGAGCTGCAAGAGTTAAAACCATACTTGCTTGGCACGGTGCTGATGAGTTCATGTCTTCCCATGAAAAACTATTCATTCTGGAGCAACTACACAATCCACAAAAAAACGTGTGTGTGTGCAGTGAGAATGGAGGACATTTCCGAAAATGAACTTAATGTGCCCAGATATCAAGAATTCATCTTCAGTCATGGTTTGTGGCGGTTTTTGTAGAAGAGGCAAACTTCCTCTTGTTTTTATTGTTAAAGGTGTTAAGGTCAACGCTGAATGTTACCAGAAGCATATTCTTGAAGCAGTTGTCCTTCCAAGCTGCAAAAAGCTATTTGGAGATGATTATTACTGCTTTCAACAGGACGTAGCGCATTCGCACACCACTAATGTGGTTCAAAAATGGTGTGCTGATAACTTTACCGACTTTTTACCGAAGGATGAGTTACCTCCAAGTAGCCCAGATTTAAATCCTTTAGATTTCATTGCATGAGGCCAGAGCTGGGCAATACTAAAGTAAAAAAGACTTAAGTACTACTTAAAGTACATTTTCGTTACTTAAGACTTATTACTCAATACTCTTGGAATGCCCCTATTTAGTACTTGAACATAAGTACTTGCTTCTATGTATTTATTTGTACTTAAGACTTAATTTTGTATTTAAGTACCACGATTTTTACTTAATGTCTATCTGAGTCTATTAAGTACCTACAAATATCTACTCTTCGTAGAAAAGCAAACACAATCTCTAGCGCAACTCCTTTTTTGTTGAGTTCTAAAACACGCAAAGAACTGTCAAGGCATATGTCATCCTCACGCGTCTAGGCAGAACCTTAGGCAAACTAATAACATACAAACAAGACTGGACAAGTAGAACAAAAACCAGTAACTTCTCGCTCGAATATAAAATCGATGATGCCTCGACCGCATTTCGATGAAACTGCCAACGTACAAAGATGCTAAAAAAGTACTTTAAAAAGTACTTCAAAAAGTACTGAGTACTTTTTATAGACTTAGTTCTTAGTTACAAGTACTTTTCATACATATGGTACTTGTACTTACGCTGAAGTACTCAGGCCTTCGATATTTGTACTTGTACTTAAGTACTTTTTCTTTGGTACTTGCTCAATTCTGCTTGGGGCTATATGGTTAGCAAAACTCAAGGACCGAGAGATCAATCGTTTAGAGCAGTTCAATCAAGTTATCTCCAAAATTTAGGAGGAAATGCCCATGGAAAACGTTCGTGCCGCCTGTAACTCTTTCGAAAAGAGATTAATATTGGTAAAAAAAAGAAAATGGAGGTATTATCAAAAACAATTTATTTTAGGTTTTTAACTATTCATGTACCATTAAATTTCAATAAAAATCTTTGCAAAATATTAAAAACTACCTTCGAAATTGCCGACTCTTATCTGCCTGTAATTATTTTCCGGGAATTTTTATCCGAATATTTGACTATTTTCAAAGGGGTAACCATCTGAGGCAACAGTTTAAACTTTGCATCCGGAGATAGAAAAGTTAGAGAGTGATTAATCGTAAGTTAGTTAGAAAAGACTAAGTGTTCATAAAAATAATAATGGCAAGCGGCAAATGACTTAATTAAGAAGAGATCGGCGAAATTCTTGCTTATAGAGAACAGGCCTTGTTTAACAGAGCAGTCACAAGAAGAAAATCAATAGAAGTCTGCGTAGTGGATAACTTTGTAAAGGATCCTGACAACAATGGAACAACACAAAAAGGGGAAGTAAAAACAGTAACATCAGCATACCATCGACGGTGTATTTTGAGAGTAGCGTAGTAGTCAACAGCGACTGCCAGACAAATTACTGCAGAAGTTGGTATTTTATATGAGAGTGCCATTTTTCACGCTGATATTGCAAAAAAAAATGTAATAAGTAATTATCGGAAATGTTTAACCTGTTGGGAAAAACTCAACTTCGGAGACTATTTTTTATTTTTATTTGATTGCCTTATACTCTAGACATACAGCACAATCTAATGAATCATTAGTACTAACTATTCATTAAAATGCCGTGTATCACATAGTATACGTCGTTATGGCTCGAAAATCAGATCAAAATGAAAAACACTAATGAAATGTTTTTCTCCTTCATTATAGATATAATGAGGAAAAATATGCTAGATTTGGCATATAATACAAATCTGAAGCTCAGCTGTGCATCAGCCCATTTGAAAAATAAGAAGAAGAAATGCAAAGCACAAAGTAATTATATCAAAATATTTTTTTAATTCCCAATCGTTAAATAAAATAAAATAAAAATAAGTAAAAACAAAGTTTATTGCGTTGATTCGATCCATATCCCTTCTTTAATGGCATAAGTAAATCAAAACCAGGTTGACAGTACAACTTAATTAAAAAAATGGCTGTGTATCTGCAGTTTATAATGAATCAGCATAGACTAATGAGTCGTTACTTATTTCTTCATTAAGAGCGCTGTATGTCTAGGGCATTAGTCTAATTCATCCCAACCAATTCGTATATACAGGGTGTCTCGGAAGTTGACGTCAAGCCGGAATCGGGTGATAGGGCAAATCATAATAGTTACGAGAAAACTATAAAAAAAATCTAAGTCATGTATTTTTTTGATTATATGCATTTCTTTTTTTTTCGAGAAAATGTATACCCTCCCAACCAGCATTTGAACCGAAGGGTAGTGAAAATTAGTTTTGTCACTAAAGCTCAGTTTCGTCATAACCACTAAAATTTTCACCTCATGGTTAAAATTCGACGTCATTAGATGACAATCAATCGTTATATTCACTCATAAGAGCAAATCTCTTTAAAGTGAATAATACTGATGATAAACACATCATTATTCCTTATAAAAATCAGTACTAAGGACCAAAACAAATCTATTCTTCATTGTTATATTTAGGACGTTCTCGCCATCGTTTGTGTTAAGGACATCATAACGACGTGCAGGTCATAGTTAAATAGAGAACTTTATGGTGTCTGCAAATATAAGGAGTGCCTTTAACTACAGTTTTGAAACCAAAAAGTAAAAAAAAATGGTACTGCACATTTTGCCGAACCAAAAATATAAAATTAATACTTCACCCAACTTTAACTGACTGTACTGAAAGAAAACTGTACTACGCCAGTTTGGCAAGTAACCATAAAAGTTGACGCATTTAATAAGGATTGGTATTACACTTGCTACATTATTTCTTAGATTATGGGGAAAAAAAATTTTTCTTTAAGAAACCCAGTTTCGAAAAATTTCTTTTTACCTACTAAAAATGATTCTAGTGTACCCAAAGCTTGCCTTAAGGCCGTAACTTTAAGATTCTAGTTTGAGTGAGACGGAGAGTCATTACATGAAGTGTGAGTGAGACAGATAGTGATGTTAACTTTTTGTTAAATTTAGGACAAATTTTCCTTAAGTTTAAAATTAAACACCAATTGCATTCCCCATAAATGAAGTGCATGTTGGCATTTTCGTGTGGGTGGCATTACACAATCACACGATAGTCCGTCGTCGTAAAGAGATCGGAACTGCCCAAATCCAAATCAAAAGCAAACAAGTTCGAAGCTAAAAGTCGTAAGTACGAGATAACACCAACAAATACCAGAAGATACGTAATAAACGAAGGAGCGTAACGTACATGACTTAGATTTTTTTTTTTAATATTTTTCTCGTAACTATTATAATTTGGCCTATCACCGAATTTCGGCTTGACGTGGACTTCCGGGACACCCTGTATATATATACAGAGAACAAACATATTTATTAAAAATTCTACTTCTAAGCAACATAAACCCTTTGATACATTTCATGTTAGATGTATATAGATAGAAGAAAAATTAGAAAGGAAAGCATTCATAATAACAAAAATTCTAATTAGGGTAAAAAAAAAGTCCAGAATGACCTAAATATTGTTTACCCATCCAAAGGAAAGTCTCTTTTGCTTTTTCAAAAAGAGAAGAAGAAAAAAAGTACTTTTGTGCGTTCAAAATGCATCCAGTGTTTTTTGTTTGTTTTCGAAAACACGGCTAAATTTGAAAAAAAAAAACAAATAAAAATGCAAAACTTCGTTCTCCTAATACCGGCCGGAAGTTTTCATCTGTTGGCGTATTGCGCAGTAATTAGAGGAAAAGAATCATCATTCACTGGTGCAGATGGACACAAACGCCTTTCATTAGAATCTGCAAAAGAGAATTCACACAAGCACACAAAAAGTTCCCGAGCATAAAATATTATTTGCCATGGACCAATTTCAGCTCACTATAACTACATAGAAATAAGGGAATGCCGTCAAAGGATCTTTGCGGGCAAAATGCCCGTCATATTCCCTCCATAATGGACATAAAGTGAAACTACACACAATTACGAATAAAAATTCCAGCACGTTGCTCCTCGGAAGCTATAAAGAGTGAAAAAGTTTTTTGTGTTTTTTTTTTTTTTTTGGCATTATTTAATTCTATCGTATTCCCGGGAAAAGAAATTTTCGCCAAAAAGGACTCGTTACCAGTTATGGAAACACTATAACCACTGAATGTGAGTGAGCGCAAGAGTAAGTAGAGAGTGAGTCATGCAATGTACCTATACTGTATGGTTATCCTCTAGTTCAGTTCGGGACCAAACACCCACCCATCCACCATCCACCCATCAAGTGGCAACCTCTGATGTTCGGACGTAATGATATTAAAATGGTGCGGCACATATCGGACATAAGCACTAAAACTCTCCAACTTTACGGGCTCGGACGCATTCAAGTGGGATTGGACTTTAATGAGAGGAAAATTATTTCCAGATGTAACCAGAAGGACCGGCAACTGGCGGCAGCAGTGGCATCGGCGAGCTCGAAAACATAAAGTTTCCAACTCGTCCATTCGCAGAGTGTGGTCAATTCATCGTTTCAAAAGTTTCACCCTGAAAATTGGACTGGAATAGAGTTCGACATAATGTGCTCTGGTCGATGTTTTCTCTGGAGACACAAAATTTACTAGGTTAAGTTGAATCATCATTTTTCGAACAGACTCCGGTGGAGTCCAGGACTCTGAAAATTCATTCTATTGAAATTACCAGAAACAGACTGAATAACCGGACAGGACTAATTTTTGGTCAGCTAGGATTTCTCCCTGGTGAACATAAAGTTTCATTATAGACGCGGAAAGGATGTTTTTAAGTGTTTGAAATTTATTCTATAAAAGAACTATATATGAATTGTGATCATTAATGTTTTGGATTAGTTTGGAAATTTTTTGCTTTCGACATAACTCGATTCTATATGACCTCCGACTATATGTACAATATATTCTACAGATGTTGGGAGCGGTGGGGTTAATGTTAACAATTTCCTATTCAACATAACCCCTAAAAAGGAAATGCTATCGTAAAATTTGTTTTAGGTTATGTTGAAAACTTTACTACCAACCACCGAGTTACTGTGGTAAATGACAGCAGTTTTGAATTTCTAGCACAAAATATGAAAAATAAACTAAATTTGGTATTCATTCAAATGAATGGAACAAGATCTAAAACATGTCCTGAATTGAAATTAACCATGAAAACTTGCATATGTATTTATGTACTTACCTCTTTCATAACAACAGAGGGTAAAACTCAAATAATTTTCATTAATTTCACGCAAACTAGAAACCTAAAGGGTGCGTATTGTCTTCAAAAGACATAAATTACGTTATTAAGCTGCTCTAGAATAGCTTTGATCTGAGCAAGTCGTTGGGTAGATTTTAGTAGAGAGCTCTACGACATTATGCATGCTATGCTTTAGCATCAATTTCATACGCGGAGTCAATCTGCGCAAAAAAACAAGGGACATATAGAATTGGACACAAAATTCATTACAAACCTGCCCTCCGAAAAATTCGTGGTGTTTTGAGTGTTTTTTTTTTTGCCTACCGCAGGAAAATATTTTAATTGGCACGTGTTATTGTGACATGGTAAATTACTATAGGATTGCCATACGCCCACCGTAATGGGCTTCCTATTCAAATTTATCTCTGATTTACTGCTGGGATTACTGTTGCTGGGGTGGATAGAAATATAACAAGGATAGTAGTAGTAGAGGGAATTGTACCGCTTTCTCTGTATATGATTATTATGATTCATAAATCAGAAGGAAGCATGATACATGTTGTTCGGAAATTAGAACTTGATCTTATGGTGTGATTTTCACGCTTAACTCATAACAGAAGGTATGGGGGTTGTGCTTGATTATATGTTTCAAAATTGTATCCAAATGTTCTGTTTATATTACATTTTCGTATATTGTATATATAGGTACAGTCATATTACATAGATGCAGTTGTATGCTTGTAGTACCCAAATTTTCTGAGAAGATTCTAAATGTTTGTAACACTACTGTCGAATAATATTTATTTATGTTCGTAAGTATAGAAGACGGGTGCATATGCATATAGATACTGTGAAACATCATCCATTTGAAAGTGTAAATACTCATGTAATGGATATTTATTTTGGGGATGAAATTATTAAAATAAATCACCGAAATAATATAAAAACCACTACTTTATTTACTCTATATATTTAGTTTATAAAATTACGCCGCGTTCTTAACCTATTGAAGGTTTATTCAAAACTCGGCATTTCCTAAAACTCATTCATTTCGCGATGCTGGCACTCACCTACTTTCATGGCATTGCTTAATTAATTTTTGTTGATTTGTGATTTCAACAATATTTGGCATCAATACATTACAAGTCGCTTCTTAATGGCAACATAATTGTGTGGCCATTATTTATCTAGGTTACGTGTACTTGCTTTGTAATATTCGATCAACCTCTTTAACTGATTCACATCAGACATTATTTTCTTTTTACTTATTTGTGATACATTGTTTACATCACACGCATAATAGCTGTAAAATATTACATCTAACAGTGCTCTAAAATGATTTATACATATTGTTGAATTAAAAAAAAACCTAGCCAGTGTTAGAAGCAAAACAAACAAAACATTATTCATTTCAACAAAAAGAAATGTTCAAACTTTTCCCATAACAATTTCACTTTTTTCGTTACTTTTTATAACTCATGATGACTATTTTTGCTACTTACATATGTGCCAAAAAGAAACTTTACAACTTTTTTTTCTGTATTATAAACAAATAAAAAATCTATTATATACAAGGTGTCCCGTATGTGGTCTGGCACCCGAAAGCTACGGATAGGTCACAAACAAAAAATTGTATTGTATTGACGGTGGGGGGGTCGTAACAGTTTCCGAAATAACGGCACTTTAAGAGATATTTGGGTATGTTTTTATAGATCACCTTATAACATCTGAACGTTACATCCTATCATAATGATTTAAATTTTGATAGATAGATAATCCTTGGACCTTTCCAATGGTCCCTCACCCTTTCCGTTTTGAAGTTTATGGCTCTATAAAGTTAAAATTTCGCAAATTTTACGCGTTTTTTGTTTATTTAACTATTATTTTTATAAAAAAAACACGTGGTCAATATAAATTTTCATATTGAATTTAAAAAGCCCAAAAGCTTAGTTTTAAAATGACCTTTCACACTCTATACCCAAAATGTAACCCTTTCGGCGTTTTTTGCACTTTTTCTTAAGCATTTCCAGTGAAAATGGCTGAAAAAGGTCATTTCCAAAAGATAATTGCCTACTTTTTGGCACTTATTGAACCTTTTCAGCCAAAGTGCAAAGAACGCAGAAAGGGTTACATTTTGAGTACGGAGTGTGATAGGTCATTTTAAAGCTAAGCTTTTGGGCTTTTTAAATTCAATGTGGAATATTGATATTGATGACGTGTTTTTTTTTGTTAAAAATAGTAGTTAAATAAAAAAAACTAGTAAAAGATCCGGAATTTTAACTTGGAAAGGTCCAAGGATTACCTATCTATCAAAGTTTAAATCATCATGATAGAGTGTAACGTTCGGAAGTTACATGGTGATCTATAAAAACATACCCAAATATTTTAAAGTCCCATTATCTCGGAAACCGTTACGATTTCCCCCCACCCATACGATTTTTTGTTTGTCTAAGCATGATCAATCCGTAGCCTTCGGGTGCCAAACCACATACGGGACACCCTGTATACGTGAAATTTAAAAAGAAAAATAATGGTAACACTACAAATGAATTACCCGATTTTTCTACTTGAATCTGCAACTTGAAAAACATTCGGTTACGAAACTTTAGATCTCTAGCTTCACTTACCAATTCGATTATCTACACAAAACAAGAAGTTGAGAAAAATGATAAAATAGTGGCATTACCTGGCAACACTAATTAATAAAAGGAACAATTTCACCGTGATTTCGAAAATATTTTTGGAATTGTAAAATTCCTCGACCGTGATTAAGGATTCATTGTTTTTCCGTCCTTGACACAGGTGATATTTAATTGTTTTTCATTCCGATATTAAAACGCTGTCTTATTGTTTTTAAATAAAGTAAATCACTTTAACCATTTTCGTTTCCCTTAAAATTACTTTTCATCATATCCATTCTATCTTGACAATTCAGAAGTGGGATCAGAACGTGAAAAGAAGAGGGAGCGAAGAAATTGCATAATTAATTTTTTTCATAAAACCCGAAAAAGAAGTTGTAAAGTACAAGTATGGTTCAAGTACGAATCGACAAGCTGTTAGTACGTGAATTGAAAGAGAAGTTGACAGAACTAGATGCTCCTACAACGGGGACAAAATCAGAGCTATAGTTCTTCGTTTAATGGAAAAATTGGGCAGTGAAACCGTCACAGTTGAAAAAGGAGATGAAACGGATAGTTTGGCCAATTTGGACCAGTTGAAAGCGGATATGCTGAAATTGATGAATTTGATTACGACACTAACGCAACTGATATCGATAGTGCAGAATTCGACTACCAGGATACCAACGCATGTGAGCTCTTCTTTGGTGTAGAAGAATTGCGTAACCACAAGCGGATCTTCAATGCTTACCACCTCAAATCGAGAGGGGGCTATAAGGTCGAAGAATTCTACCTCATCAATCATCAACACTGGTATTGCAACAATACCACCATCAAATGTTGTTACGGAAAATCTATCAAATTCATCTTCGGAAGAAGTCACATTACAAACCTCTTACCTGTTCACAGTTCATTTTTTCTTCGTCATCAGTTCATAAAATTCGTGATATCGTTGAAATTTTCCCGGAATTCAATCCGACCGACGAATATTCGTTAAATTCGAAACAATTTATTGCCCGCATAGCTCAACTATTCGAACCATACTCTTGGGACCAGAGGACTCTTATATTTGCAGTCCAGTCTATGTAAACTAAAGGGGCCTGCAAAGATTTGGGTCGACTGTATACCAACAGTATTTGCTCAATGGAAAACATTTGTAGAGAAGTTCATGCAGAATTTTCCAATGCTCGAAACCGAATCAGATATTCATATACCAATGACGAATACTTCCCGACAGCCAAATGAAACAGTGGAACGGTTTGTGTACAGAATGCAAGCTAACCGTGTAAGAGGTGTCTTGTCAGAAGCATCCACTATTAAGTATATACGCAGAGGATTAAAGCATGGGGAGTTGCAATGCGCTATAGCAATTAAGTGAGTTCGGATCAATGAACGATCTCAAGAAAAGTCCATTAGTTTAGTGCGAGACGTGGAGTTAATTTATAACTTAAAATGCCGGGACTATAAAAATCTAGAAAAAAAATAAATAAAAGTTCTCAACCCTCACACTAAAATTCACTACACCGAAGTTATCAAACGTTGGCTGAGTCGAAGTTGTGTAAGCTTGCACCATGTTTCGACCTTAAAAGTTTTTGGCGCCTTCACCAGTTTTATTTTTTTGTTTTTACTTTTTTTGTGGTTTTCAGTATTGAAAGATGATTGGTCTTATTAATGCTATTTATGGAGAGTGATGACTGGGTTCAGTGCTTGAATTACAAAAGATGGGCGCACAAGAATTGCATTAATTTCAATAAAAAACTCTTGGACAATTTCGGGTATGATGAGTGGCAGAGGCAGCATACTGACTCGTCTAAACAGGGTCTCTCAAATGATTTAAATAAACAAACTCGACACCGAATTATGCCCCATGGGCCGTCAGACTATACCCCGCATATGGGGCATAACCAGACAAATACCGATCTGTGAATTTTTATTATTATTTTAAAATTGTTTAAGTTGTTTATTTTCATTAAGGGGATTATTACTGAAATCTTAAAAAACACGAAAAATTAATACGACTTTGCGTCAAATCTGTGCGTATTATCATTATCAAAATTCCACATAGTTTGAGAAAAAGCATAAACTTAGGTAGTGACGTGTCAAAAATAAAGATTTCGGCGTTTTTTATGTATGTAATTAGCTTTAGAAAATTCTCAAATTCATGAAATTTCCAAAGTTTGGTACATAATAACGTAATAATGGTACATCAAATAGATAAATATGTACCTGAGTATGGAAAATCTTAAAGTGGAAGAGGAAGTGACTGAGAGAAAACCAGTAAAAAAGTTTTTGGTTACTAATATATTTTCGTTTGAATGTTGCTATTTTCAGAGAGGAATAACTATCAAAATTATGATATTATTGGAAAGAAGGTTCGATTTGTAACAAAAATCGAACCTTTTTCTGTTTATTTTGAAAAACTCAAAATGTTAAGGGCAATGATAAAGGAAATAAAGTCAATAATGTTAACTATCGTAACGACAAACATTTCTTGTTTTTATACTATATTTTGCATACAATTTGGCGTTTTTAATTCATTTCATCACCGTCAGATGGAATGATGTGCTTTCGAAAAGCATTCACTTGTTTTGAAAGCTCTACGGCGGGCTGTAGTGTGCCGGCTCGCAAAGTGCATGCCGCCATTTTCTGCATTAGTGTAGATTTCGCGGAATATTTTAAGTTTTATCATTGGTAATTTCTTATTTTTGCCTGGGAGGCGAGAAATTATTTTGGCCGTTCTATTTATAATCTATTTGTTTTTAATTGTGAGTAAATATTATGGGACCTGTTGGTAAAATTCGGTCCAATATGATTATGGAGTAAAGAAGACAAAGCTTAATAGTGCTAGATATAAAAATTAGTGTATATATGAAATATATAATCCTATAAGCCGTTAAACAAAAAATGGACCACTTTTGTGTAATTTTTTTTTTTATTTTGATGAAATTTTACAGGAAGGTTGGCAATCTGAGGCTCGTGGCGGTGGCGTACTCCTCGCATGCAAAAACATTTTTAACTGCAGCCAAATTGAGGTTCCAAGTTTTTCTAACACTCTTGACACTGAACTTATAGTTCTTAAGCTATCTCTTTTAAAACACGACTTATACATACTATGTTGCTATATTCCTCCAGACTCCATAAACATTGTTGATGACAAAGGTCAGAATATTTACGACCTACTCACTTCAACATCTAATTTTATTCACGGCAAGATGCAACCTCTTGACGAACTACTACTTATTGGTGATTTCAACTTACCTAATATACAATGGGTACTAAATGAAGATGACGATGACTATCTTCCTCTTAATAACTTGTCAACAAAGGAAGCACTATTCCTGGACACTATGTCATCTCTTGGTCTCAGCCAAATCAGTAATGTAAAGAATGACATGGGGAGGCAGTTGGACCTGGTTTTCTCTACTGACGCGGGTAACATATTAGTTGAATCTAGCCCCGTTATAATGTCTACTCTTGACAAATATCACCCCCCTCTACTAATTTCATATTGCTTTGAAACCGAAAACATTACTAATTGTGACGAAACACAATACTTTTTCAATTTTAGAAAGGCTAACTTTTCGGAACTTTCCAGTAGACTTACCTCTATTGATTTCAACACATTACTGTCTAGCAATAGTGTTGACGAAGACGTCTCTAAATTTTACATAATTCTTTTCGATTTATTTTCCTCTCACGTTCCCCGCGAGCGACAGCGGTCCTCTAAAACATCTCCGCCATGGTTCAATAAAGAACTAAAACATCTCAAAAATAAAAAGAATAAATTGTGGAAAAGTTATATGAGTGACAAAGGCATTATAAGTCACAATAATTTCCTCACATCCTATAATGAGTTCAAAGAACTTTCCTCTACACTTTATGATGAATATATTCAAAGCATGCGTGCGAAATTATTTCGTGACCCACGTATCTTTTTTAAGTTCATTAATATGAAGAAAAAAACGGACAACTACCCCAATACCATGAGGTACAAAGATTCTGCTCGTGATGATTCATCCGAAATTTGCAATATGTTTGCTTCTTATTTTGACAATGCATTTTATTCGTCCAATTTCCTTCCTCGAAATGACAACTTCAGTCATATGAACGATTCTCATAACGTTTCATTCACTACCCCTACAATTGCGAGAGAGGATATACTCGATCATATTAATGGGCTTCCAAATGACTTCACGACGGGTCCTGATGGGATCCCTCCAGCTTTCTTTAAGTCATGCTGCCATGCCCTTGCATCTCCGCTGAGAATTATTTTCCAAAAATCGCTCAATAGCGGTTGTTTCCCACAGCTATGGAAAAATTCTTTTATCATACCTATCCACAAAAAAGGTAGTAAGAGTGAAATTTCTAATTATAGACCCATTGCAAAATTATCTTGTATGCCTAAATTATTCGAATCTATCATTTACTCTCAGTTATCAATTTCCTGCAAGAATTTGCTTTCTTCAAACCAGCATGGATTTATCTCGGGCAGGTCTACAACCACTAACTTGTTGGAATTTGTCTCGCCTACCGTTGGCAGGTTTGCAAAAGGCTATCAGACAGATTGTATTTATACTGACTTCAGTAAAGCGTTCGACAAGTTAACTCACTCCGTGATACTCTTTAAAATGGAAAAGTATGGGTTTCACCCAACATTTATAAAATGGACGGAGTCTTATTTAGATAACAGAACATATCAAATACTATTCCGTCATTCCGTCTCCAGAGTCCTGAAAGCTTCGTCCGGCGTACCTCAAGGGAGTCACTTGGGCCCGTTGTTTTTCATTCTATCTATTGACGACATTGTCTCTGTTGTGAGGCACTGCAAAGTATTGATTTATGCTGACGATATTAAACTTTTCGCTCAGATTAAATCTGTTACCGATTGTGAACTGGTACAAGGTGATCTTCACAAATTTTACGTTTGGTGCAAAAACAATAATTTGGCCCTCAATATCGACAAATGTGAGGTTATGACTTTCCACAGGAATCAGAAACCAATCACTTATGATTATGTGTTCTCGGATTCCACGATTCGCCGTCGCGAGGGTGCTGTTTTTGATTTGGGTGTTAAATGTGACCATAGATTGAATTTTATATCCCACATTAACTATATGGTATCTAAGAGTAGTTCTATGCTGGGCTTTATTAAACGTTGGTCTCGAGAGTTCTCGAATCCCACCATAACACTGCGTTTGTACACTTGCTTTGTGAGACCTCTCCTTGAATACGCTAGCCAGGTCTGGTCTCCATTTTACGGTACACACATCGAACGCATCGAGTCTGTTCAGCGGAACTTCCTGCGCTTCGCTCTCAGGCACCTACCCTGGAACAATTCATTGATTCTTCCACCTTATGAGGATCGCTTGAAGCTTTTAAATATGCACTCCCTCGAAAAACGTCGCATGGTCACTGATGTAACTTTTGTGCATCAACTCTTAAACGCGAATATTGATTCTCCCCTTCTGCTTAGCAAAATCTCTTTCCGTGATAGTGCGCACAATTTGAGAAGGTTACCTCTGTTGCATGTTAACGCCGCAAGATCCAACTTTAGTATGTATGAACCCATCAATCGCATGTGCATTGTTGTTAATATTAAGGCTGAGCATTTTGTCGTTGATATTTCCAAGAATGTTTTAAAGAAACGTCTATATAATACTTAAATTTCTGTTTCCATGTCGCATTGCATGTCATCTCATTCGGTGTTTGGTCTATGTTTAGTTTAACATACTAATACTTACACCGACTAAGTGATGAATCGCATGTATTGTTGAGACGTTTATTTATTAAACGTGTCCATGCAGCGAGCTTGTGTTAAGCTGGTTCTGATAGTCATATTAATATTGTAAATATCAATTTTTTTTGTGATCCATATATGACCGATATACCATCTTTTGAAAAATGTAGGAAATTTTGCTTAGTAGATGTAACTTTATCGTCGTATTTCCATGAAATAAACTTTGCTTATTTTGGGAAACTTTAAGGTTTCCGAGAAAAATTAATAAAGGCCATTCTTTGTAATGGATAATGGCTATTTCGGTTATCCTTGAATATCTCAAAATGTGCAGTCCCGATATTTTTTATGTTACTGTATGGATCTTAGTCCCTAATGGGTTTTAGTGCAGCTGTAGGATGGAGAAAATGATTGTTGGTAAAGTCAAATCTAACTCTTTAAAATAGTTCTTTATGGTTATCTAGTTAATAAAATGGTAAAACTGACATAGTGTGAACATTGCCAAAATTATATGAAACATTACAACTCAGAGTTCTCGGAAGATCGGCTTCAGTAAAATAAAATTTGGTCAAGCAATAAATGATGCCAGACAAATTACAAGAAAAAGTTTTTGATGAACAGCACAGAGCGCACATATTTCGTTCGCCCCTTGCCTGCTCCTCACGCAAAACGCTTTATAAGTTCCAAACAAAATCTATGAAAAATCCGAAAGCAAATCTAAAATCTCGCCATGCCTATGCAAAACTTCTAACAAAAGAATTATTAATGACTGGTAAGGAGTTTTAATTTAGTTTTGAAACAATTTTATATTATATTCTGGAAAAATTGTATTTTTACCATTAAATAAAAGTTTCAATCACATTTTTGGCAAGCAGCGACATCTCGTTTCTAAGACGTCAATGATTCTGTGCACATCTATATATAAATAATCTATCAGTACGCTTACATGAGTACTTGAATTATACTTCAACTAGAGATCAAGTAATCAAAATATCATGTAAACGCGCAATGACTTCAAGTATACTTGAGTCAAGTAAATCACAAAATTTTGTTCGATTTACTTGAAAAAATTCATGTAAACGCTACTTCAGTACTTGAAAATTTGTCATTTCTGCTAGATATGAAAACGGCAAAAAGCAACAAGAAGAAGATTATTGTTGATAATTCAGGCAGTGATTTTTAGCACTTTTCTCAAGATATTTATCTAAAAATCAGCAATTATGTATTGAACTTACTGCACAGTTGTCAATGGTAAAGTGTCACTTCAAGTAAATTTCAGGAAAATTTCAAGTCAAGTAATTCGAATTAATTCACCAAAAAACCCTATTTGAGTATCAAGTGGATTTCAAGTCAAGTATGAAGTATTCATGTAAACGTACTGAATGCCACTGCATGTGATTTGTTTCAATTTTCAAATTTGCGTACTTTAATGCGTTTATGTTCCACTGTGCTTTTGAGAACAGAAATCGTGAGCTTTTTTTTGTGGTAACCCCCTTAACACATAAAAAATAGCACTTTTCTTGCTTATTTATTTATTGGTTCATTTCTTCATTTATAAAATAATATAAATAAATAATCGAATATTTCTGTAATTTTCCTAGATGTCCGGTATTGCCGCATCCTCCCCTACTATGACATAATTAATACATAAATTAAAATAGAAACAACACACATGCAACATTTAAACTTCAGATAATATCATATACCTAAAAGAAAAAGCATTTTCCAATGATCTCACACTTTCTGGACAGATTTTTCAACCACTGAGCTATCAAAAGTGAATAAGTAATAAGCTAGCTTAGAAACGAGAAGAATAATAAAGAGTGACTTCGATTGGATGAACATCTGGCCGGAAATTGAAAAGTCACTTCACAACAACCACAACTACAATCTACATGAATTTTATTCATGAGAACTAGGCATATAAAATATTTATATAAAAAAAAAACAGAAAAATCTTAAATTCTATTCGATTTTCATTATCATGACCCGCCGACAGCATCCATTATTACAAGCAAACATCTGTGAATTTTTGTGTTTTTTTTTCCTTTTTAAGATACTGTGCAAGAGATTATTACAGCACAGTTCAAATAAAACTTGAAATTTTTTATCCTTCACAGAAAAAAAACAACACTGAGTATCTTGTTGTTGGGTTTTGTTTTTGCGGTCACTGCCACCACCCACACCATAAGGGTGCCAGAAGAAGATTTAATGAACAAAAAGTAAAAAACCACAAAATTACCCAAATTACTTTGGCCTTATGGCACGGTCCTTTTTAACAACATTTACAAGAGAATTTTTTGGGAATACTCTGAAAATAATTAAAAATGAAAACATTTTGCGGCCATCAATTTATGTCAATTTCGCGCTGAAATTTGCGTCTTAATTTAAATTTTTCATTAAATTCTTACAAAAATTCATGAATATCTCAGCAGGAACAACGTAACCAAACCACTCTATACGTACCAATCTATATAGGATACTATATTTCAGCTATGTATGTATATATGTAATACAGCTTGCTTTTGAAGAACATCTAAAGGACCTCAGTGTCCTATCCACTTACGTTTAATACTGAAGGCCCACAAAATCATTACGACACTAATACAGCATCTACAGCATCTAGTGAAAGGCATCTCTTGAAATCCCATTTATTTTTCCAGTCAGACATTTATCTCCACACAAATAAGACACTCGACGTCAGTTGTGAGATATTCAGGAGATGTGTTCTATCCACCTCGAGGAAATCATCCCTTCGTCATATCACTCATTCACTCACTGGGACCAGCATCAGCTATGTCAGAGGGATATTTGTTTGCAATTAATCATTACTTTCCTTCCTTTCTTTGATAATGGACCCTCGGTCGACTTCTTATGATTATTAATATGTCAAGTGCGTCGGTAGTCGTGTACCGTTCTTCCCAGTGTTATGCTGTTATGATTCTTCTTCCTCTTCGATATATGGTATGGTAAATACTATTTATATACGGTACAATGGGTTGTTGCTGTCAGGTACTCTATATATATATATATATACAGCGCTATTGTAAGAGATTGATGCTGCTGCTGCTGCTATACTGCTATCGAGCATTCCCGAAATCCGGCCCTTCTATACTTTTTCAGACTAGGCGTATGCGCAATTTATTTCAGCTCCAGGCTCCTTTGGCAGGCAGAATTCTTAACTCCTACCCCCCTAATGGAGTCTCATCCTCCAGCTAGCAAAGGGTGGGTAAATGATGTGTTCTGAAACATAATTACATGCGACTATGGTATATCTTGTGGTATTAGATTCCATATATGCTTTGGAAATCGGGAGTCCTAGCTCTGAGTTATGTACGAGCATATATCCGGCCGGATCGGTGCTTTTCAGATATTTTATTCGCACATAAATTTACACTAAAATTTCTTTGAGGTGTCATCTGCTCGCTCTGCTCCTGACTGTGTGTTTGCATTGCCTTTTTCTTGGTTTCCTGAAGATCGAAAAGGTGAAAATAGGGTCCTTTTATCTGTACTCTGCCACAAACGTACAACGAATACCCAGACAGAGTTATCAAATATTATCGTCTTTGTGAAGTTCAAGTATACTCTGCCGCTAACGCCCTTCCCTGGAGGCGATGTATTCTTAAGCGAAATAGGAAATGGGCTGCGGTATGGCAGTCAACGGACGGGGGTGTATATTTATTTATCATACTTTGGGGTGTACGTACATGTGCCTTTGACACATGTCCCATTCCTAAGTGTGTTTGCGTTTGTCATGCCAAAAAAAAAATATAGAAAAAAAAGAATAAAAAAAGAAGGAAAATCCCAAATTGACATGTTTATTGCTGGTGCAAATCTGATGGTGTGAACAATCTTCTTCTACTCTACCACCTATCTTGGCTACATACTATCCTACTTACATATAACTAGAGAGACCTGAATTCCTGACGACATGCCTGATAGAAGCAACGACTGCGGGGAATGATGGCGGTGATGGCGGTGGTAGTAGTAATGGTGGCGGTGGTGGGTAGAGCAATGATGGTGCTTTTAGATTGTGCCAGAGCAATCCACCTTTTTCGCATTTTCACTTCTCCATTCTGCCTTCGAGAGCTTATCGTTTTCATTTGCAGCTTTTTCCCATAACTTTCACATAATCTTTTGTTCCTCTTATTGCACGCCGATCTTATATAGAACTCTAAGAGTATTTGGGGGGAGGGAGGGCCGGGAAACAGTTTGTTTTGTGATTATGCCAGCAGCATGACCACCAAGAGCCTTTTGTGCTGCGTCGAAGAGGCCTTCAGGACAGAACTTAGACTCTTAAGATATTTCTCAATAGAGTGGCACCATGTCACTTGAGCTTTCCCTTCCATTACCAAACGGCTTGAGGCCATCTCGAAACGGGGAGATTAAGGTCTGCGACAAGATTAAGGAATAAGGATATCTCAACACAATGCGGAGCACAAGCTAAACCGATGGACTTATGCCCATTATCTAAGGTTCCATTCCTTTTTCCGTATACTTTACTCACCATTTGAATGTTTTGTCTTGCAATTATTTTTAATGAGACACCCCTCAACCATTGACATTTGTAGAGTTTAAATCTGATTTTTTGTAAGAATTAAAAGTAAAAACAAAAATAAAATAAAATAAGGGAAAAAAAGTGAAAACTTTTCTCATTAGAATTTTATTGCATTCTAAAAAGTCAGAGAAAGAGAAAGTTTTCATGTTGCTTGTAATGATGATGATAGTAGTAGTACCTACTATACTCCACGGCACAGGTACTTAGGTGTAAGAATATTGGGGAAGCAATAATTATACTCAGGAGTTAGTGCCTGATGTAATTATTTTTAGATTATAGCCCATTTACGTATGATTTGGCAATTCTTTATGGACTCAGAGACAAGGAAAAAAAGATACTTCAGATCTGAGCGTAATATATTTATTTTCTCAAGATAAAAGTTATTTAGATGAAAACTTTTTACGTTGTTAAAAAATTTCATTTCATTATAAAAATTTTAAAGATTTCTGTATCTATAAAAAACGTGGGCTAGACTTGTTGAGGAAAACTAAAAAAAAAACCTAAAAAGGATTACATTTTGGATTTATTTAGGTTTATTTTAAAAAATAATACAGAAGTAGTCAAATTAAAATAAAAAACAAATCCAAAAAATTTCATTTTAGACTGGCTTTACATACGGATAGGGCTGTACCATAAGTTTTGCAATATGGCAATACTAACGTCATTTGAGGCGATCTGACATTTCCATCGAAAAGTTTGAAATCATGAGTTCCAGGCGACCCTGTGTAATAATTTTCGAAAGAACATTGCATGAGCACCTTGTTATGAGAGAGCTCAGTTCGCGTTGGATTCCGCATTTTTTGACAATCGTTCAAAAACGGCTCGCGTCGATTAGTCCAAAGAAATGTTAAAAAAATACTATCGCGGCGCATCAAAATACGTGTATGACATCTACACAGGTGACAAAACTTGGATAGATTCATATGAGCTCGAACAGCAGTCGACCGTATAAGTGTTTCAAGATGAGCCAAATCCAACGAAAGTTGTTCGCGCATGAATCACCAAGTAATGCGAATGGTGGCTTGTTTCATCGTTATACATGGACATATCGCTACCGTTGATTGATTGATTGACTGAAACTTCGGCAAAAATTAAAAAGAAACGCGTATAGCAATGGAGATATTCGCTCGGAAATTTGTAAAAAATGGTATAAATTGAAGTCTTTTAAATCAAATTCCTGTGAGTAGGTATTCTCATTTCTTTAGATTGCGACTATTTTAGGAAGATAAAGCCTGGATCTAGCAAATAACGTCGAGTTTTTTTCATTTTTAGTGGCGCCTTTTATAATTATTTGACTCTAATAGTACTTGTTTTTCTCCCGATATTTTTACATACTATTTCGTAGAAAGTTGTTGCATATTTAACAATTATCGGCAAAAAAAAGTTTAGGCGAGTTAATTCTCATTAAAAATTTTCAATTTATGTGAACTGCAAATTTTCATTTTTCATCTTAAATTGTATGGTTTTGTCGGATTTTGGGTTTCTGTCTTTTGCGGTAGATGTCGCTAATGGTCATGGCCGTGGTCTAGGCTAATTTTATATGAATTTTCTCACTTTCAGGACACAAACCTACGTACAGTAAATTTTATTACCTACAGGTTCGCTGGTATCTAAATTGAAACTTTTGCTGAGTACTGACTCCTCTTAACTTCCGAGCCCTACTTATAACCTATTTAGGTCACAACGAATTTAGAGGATATTTTTTTTTAAATGACGTGGTAAGGAAGAAATTATCATTGAGAATAGGTTTGAAAATAGTTTTGCAACTAAAAACTCTTAAAGGACTTCAGTAAGCACATAGGGTGTAATAGAGTCAACTTAAAGAGTTTACAGTTTTTATAAAAAAAATTTATGTTAACGAACGTTTTGCAAAAATAATAGAGGTTAAATTAAAAAAAAAGGTAAAAAAATCCTAAATTTTTAGTTTAGACAACCATAATTCTTGATGGGAGAGGTGTATGGGTGTGGTTGAGCACTCGTTGGAAAGGCCATACAGTTTTGCATACAACCAGCTCTTAACTGTGACCATACACCCTGTACTTTTTACGTTGTTTTGTGAAAAACTAGCTTATTTCTGATTCACCCTGTAACTCCTAAACGGTTGATATTGCCCCCCCCCCCCCCCCATGCCATACAGTTTTTGGTTCACCTATTCACCTACTCACCTAGGTGAGTACTATCACTTCCTGCTCTATTGACCTCCTAGTGGGAAACACCCTGTATAGCACACATTATGTATAACATAGATTGCTTGATCTTTTATTTCATTTGGGTCCACTTTTTTTGACAAGGGTGTGAAAACTATCTTAATTTCAAGTTTCATTTTCACTTTAATAGTCATGTTACAAGCTCAACAAATTCCAAATATATTCAAAATTTTTATTTTTATTGGAAGCTTATCTCCTATAACATCAAATATTCCTTAAACTCGATTTTTAAGGAAATAAAATTAAGCAATTTTTGTCTGCCTATAGCTAAAAGTAGATATGGGGGACAGAGAAAGGATTACAAATGTTGTATTGCCATCTATTTTTATTCTATATATTCATTTGGAAAATCCACTGAACTGAAACTGAACTATGGGGATTTCGTATGGAACTTATTATTTCAAGTTCAGTGGAATCCAGGCGTTAAACCAAAAAAGAGAACTACAGAAAAGTGATCCCATGATAATGTAAGCATTTTCAGTGGTGTCAGCGGTTCATGTTGTACATGTCAGTGGTAAGGCAGTAGCAAAAGCTAGTCTAGAAACGAGGTAAAGCGTCATAAATTCGGAAAGGCTAGAGGAGCAGGAAAATACATATTTTTTCGTATTTAAAAATTCAAGGAGTTCCATTAGAAACGAACTGATGTAAATAGTAGCGATAGCCAAACATTCACTGATTTGCAAAATACGGAACATTTTGCATGCAATTAATTCAAAGAAATCTTATTTGACTCGATCGCGCGACACCCTAATCTACGGTTTCATTCTGTTCCCGTGTGTGTGTGTGTGTGTGTGTGTGTGTGTGTGTGTGTGTGTGTGTGTGTGTGTGTGTGTGTGTGTGTGTGTGTGTGTGTGTGTGTGTGTGTGTGTGTGTGTGTGTGTGTGTGTGTGTGTGTGTGTGTGTGTGTGTGTGTGTGTGTGTGTGTGTGTGTGTGTGTGTGCGTGCGTGTGTGTGTGTGTGTGTGTGTGTGTGCATGTGTGCGTGAGCGTGTGTTCTCAATTTTGCTATTAACCAGAGAAAGCCAGTCAATATACATCTAATATACATTGATTTAGAGTATTTAGACCAATAATATAAGGCGACAGGTCTAAATTGGTAAATTGATGTCTCAACTACTAAATACCCATACGCACTCAGATTACACCAATCATGGCACATAACTTCCTCAACAATATCAAATATTGTCACACCACAACTATACAGATAGCCCAGACAATAGGAATGTTTAGAATGTGACTTTCCTTCTTGCAGAACAAACATAATTGAAAATGTGTCACTTCCATCATACAGCTAACCATAATCCTGAGAAATCTTGCCGATAACATACAAATCAGATTTCATCGCACTGCAAATTGAAAGAAGAAAACAAAAAAAAAGGTTTATAAAGCAAAACTGAAAGTTTGACTTTTGAAAAATAGCACATGTCATCTAATTCAGGTGGTCAATTTCACCTCCATTCTATGGATTTTATTGAAAATCAGTTGGTCTGCAAAACGCTCTACCTTTTCCAATTATTTTCTTTCGTACGATTTCCACTTGTCAGCGAACAGCTCCACAGTCACACAAATTGAATAGGTACTAGTTCTTTTCTATCTATTTTGTGGTAGGGTTACCTACCAGTCCGCTACTACTGCTTTTACTACCTTTTATATATATATACATATCTGTATAACTGTTCCATATCCTATCATCAGAGTCCGCTGCTACGACACACCAAGCCGCGTCGCCTGTCAACCGCCCACCTACAATAGCTTTCAAACTCTATGGGATACGGGTTAGAAAGTCCTGGGCAGATCCATATTATACACACGTCGATAGATGCATCCTTTGCAGTGCTGATTTTTTTTTCTCGTGTTATTTTTAGTGCAACCATTTAGAGTAGTCATAAGGTCTGACTGAGCAACAACAGCAAATCTATTTTGCAGACTGACAGAAAATTTAATAACATGTCGCTGGTACTATTTACGCGAGTTTTGAGAAGCTGACTGGTGGGGAGGCATTCGACAAGTGTCCTTTTTACTTCTTTTGTTGTTGTTGATGATGTTTTTGCTGATGTTGTTGTTGTTGTTGATGATGCTGTTGATTTTTTTTCCATTTTCATTCTCTACCTACTTTTTGAATACTATGCAGATAGATTTTCACAACATTTAACCGTTGCTTGTGCCAGATTTTTCAATTTTTTTTTATATTTTTGCATACTTTTTCTATGAAAAGCTGTGAACAGAATTTTTCACAAATATCTTTGTTTCCCACATACATACATGTCATGTACATGCAGTGTTACATCCTGAATGTTTAAAACATGAATTCCTTTAAAGAACAGGAAGAACAGAAATATTGTAAACAAACCACATATAATTTGGGAAGAGGGACAGCAATGAAAAAGGTCAAATCCAGAAAGTCTGCTAGACCACATAATTAAGGGAAATTATTAAATTTCCTAAAACATAATATCCTGACAATTTTGTGCATCTGGGCGAGTACTGGAAAATGCAAATTCAGTATACATATACATATACAAACCGCAAAATGTGTCAAGTTCTTCTGAAAATAAATTTATTTTCCGAATCTAGGTGAATTATTACGGCAAACAAATGCCCAGAGATAATAATTTCTGGTTTGAATTTTGTACTTATTTCGTTTAACAAAATTTAATTAGATGTGCTAAAATAAAACAAACAACAAATGATGAAAATCGCTAATTTAATTTATATTTCCTTTGTATACGATGCAAGTCTTGTAAATAATCAACCCAACCTATTTTAAGTTCTAATCCATCTACTCCTTGTTTCTGATATTAATGCAATCTTATTTCATAACCAGATTGAACCTCCTGATATGTTTGATCATGATATTTTATTCTTAACGTACAATTTTTTAATACAGCTGAATAAGTTTTATAATACTATTTCTTTTAGAAATTAAAGAAATATTGATGTGGTTGAGTTAGCTCAAGAATTTGCCGCTCTGCCTTGCAATGGGCATTATCTAACCCAGTGTTGGGCAAAATGTAATCTGATTAACGATTAACAATTACAATTAACCATTTAAGCTGTAATCAGATTACTTTGTAACAGATCCATTTCCATAATTACATAATGTAATCGATTAACGTGTAGTGTAATTACAAGTTAATTTAATTACACATTAATTAATTGCATGTTACTCTAATTAATGTGATTACATTTAAGATATTTGTATTCAAATTCTTGATAAAACTCCCTAAAACTAATTTCGTATGAGAACAATACTATTTTCTTTCAGTTTATTATATTCATATACATATATTTTGTTATAATATTAATTACCTTAAAGTAGGTAATCTACAAAGTAATCTGTTACAATGTAATTAGATTACAAAATATTCGAATTATATTCTAACAGATTACATGTTTGTTAGATTACATAATCTCTCATAAGTAATATGATTGAAATGTAATCAAATACAATTTAATTAGATTACTTGGTAAATTGACTAAATTATTAATTACATTACACTGGTATCAAATTACGCCCAACACTAATTTAATCCATTAAATAATAAATTGAATATTTTCTGCAACCTGATTTACCATTTACACGACACCTCTGAGAACAAGGTCGGTCAAAGTGAACGATTACCCGTGGTTTTCCCAAGAGGCTCATTCGTTAATTGTTGAGCACGATTTTCTGCATCGTTGATTTTTGCGACTAAGAACTAATGAAAGCCATTATCGTTATGAAACAATTAAAAATAAGTAAATTCCAGTGCAGCTAAATTTTACTACTTCAAACATAGGTTTGACATTAACCTCCCTCCAAAAAGACTGTGGACCAATTTAAAATGCTCAGGTATTTTTAGAAAAGATACAGATACATCTGAGCTAGATCTTAATACCTTAGTTGCCCGGAATTCTGTCATAGTTTCTGTAGCTTTTCTTAACAGAATTGCAGGTGAGGCTCAGACGGACGGTCTTACATTCCATTGTGTCGATATCGACGAAATCAGTAAAGCTTTCCATTCAAAAAAATCTGATGCAGTGAGTCCAAATAGAGTTCCTCCTAAACTTCCCAAGATGAATGGATGGATTGAAAGAAGGTTGAGTCCTTCAGGGGGAAGAACCCTAGAACGTAGGCCACTACAAGGTCCATTGGTCACCATCAGGACCCCTGAATAAATTCATAGGTTGGGACGCTCTTATAAACAATAAGATTGGCTCCCAACCCTCCTTACCTGCTTCATGCAATTCATCCAGGAGACTTGAGCCAAGGAATCTATAACGTTTTCCGGAGAGGGCCGGACAGTGACAAAGAATGTGAGTTCCCGTGTCGGATTCCTCTCCGCATCCTCTGCATGTACGGTCATCAACCGGTCCTATCCTATGTAGGCGAACTCTGAGAGAACAGTTACCAATGAGTATAGACACTAGAATTCTCATGGTAGGTTTGCTTAGCCCTAGCAGCTTTTTTGTGAAACTTGGGTTAGGTTTACCCCACAGTTCCATTGTTGTTCTATCCGAAGGGTAACCAAAGACAACTTTGTAGGCAGTCCGCCCAAGTCGTAATTGCAGAGACCGGGTGTCCCGGTACGATCCGAATTATGCAGGGAGGTGCCTGCGAGGCCGCCCCAAGACGCGCAACCTCGTCCGCGTTTTCGTTTCCACTAACATCTTTGTGACGAGGCACTCAAAGATTGAGTACCCTGTTACACTGAGAGAGGGAGTTCAGGTTGGTCTTACACTCCAGTACTAGGTTCGAGGTTATGAAGGGTTTTGACAAGGGCTCGACGGCCACTTGGCTGTCCGAGCAGATGGCAATCTCCTTATTCTTGGTGTATGAGCCAAGGAGGTACCTTCCCACTTCAAGAATGGCCTTGACCTCCACCTGGAAGACCGTTACATGGCTTTCCAGGTGTATGGCCCGTTTTAAATGAGGCTCTTCACAGAAGACGCCCGCTCCGGTGAAATTTCTCAAGATAGTTCTACCTTATATAATGCATTCTGTTACGCATATCTTCAATGCTTACTAGACGGCTTGTAAATTTCCGATTTGTTGGAAGGACACGATTGTGCGTCCAATAGCTGAAATCAGTAATCCAAGTAACTTAACTGACTACAGGTCAATAATTGTATTATGCTATCTTTCAAAGGCCCTTCAAAAGATAATTTATTCCCAAAAAATTGAGCACTTCGAAGGCAACTCTTAAAAGTCACCAGTGATATTCGTAAATTTTTAGATAGCACTGGCCTTGCAGTATTGACCCTACTGGATTTTTCAAAAAACTTTCGACAGTGTTAACCATCCTGAGTTACTGACAAAATTAGTTTCACGATTCAATTTTTCTACGTCAGCCATTTCGCTAGAAGCTGATTTTTTGGCAAATAGATCTGAACAGGTGATTGCTGATAGGCAGCTCTCAGAAGTACTACCTTTACATTGCGGAGTACCCCAAGGATCTATTCTTGGACCACTATTGTTTAGTCTGTACATTATCGATCTTCCTAATGTCAGCCAGGACTGTAAAATCCAAATATACGCAGACAATGTACAACTCTACCTGAATATGCCGAATGGTCTGATGGAAGACTACGTGGGCCGCCTCAAGTCTGACTTGGAGCGAATATCAAGATGGATGTCCGACGAAAATCAGCTTATATTAAATCCCACTAAATCCCAATCAACATCTTGATATAAGCAAGTTGCCTCTGGTCATTCTTGATGAAATCGCCCTGCCTTTGTGATCTCACTGGATTGAGATCAAATCTGGAAAAAATCATTTTCATTCAGGGTGTGTGTTAAAGTCATCCACAAGAGTTAATGAACCTCAAAATATCTCCCACCTTTTTGTCTGCTAATTACCCCAATTCGCAAAAAACAGTATCTCCCATATTTCTTATTCTGATTCAGAAAAAAACCGACCACCGCAACAGGTAAACAAAACTAGGAACGCTGAGATGATTGCATCTATAGCAAAGTTGTGCACTTATAATTGCAAGCCATTAAGCGCAAAGTTCTTATGCAGTGAAAATAGAAGCCAGTCAAGAAGAATGTCGCAAATTAACTCTTTCCACACATTTGGAAAATCCGAATATGTATCAAAAGCGCTTAGCTAAACAGCTGAAAACTCCGAAGACGAAAATCCAAAATGTACTCAGTCAATTTCGGGAATCTTGTAGTATCCGAGAAAGTCCGGGTCAGCAGGGAAATCAGGTTCGGTAGACCACAAATTGGCCAAAGTGATAGACAACTTTAAGGATGGAACGTCGTCTGCTGCGGTCCATCGAATTAAAATTAGAGAAGGTCTACGAAGTTTCCATGTTGAGAAAACACCAAACAGATTACAAGAAATGAACCAAGTTGCCAAATCAAGGAGTCGGATTATGTATGAAAATTCCCTAACGAAATTCGACTGCTACATTATGGGTGATAAAACTTAGGTGAAAGCCAACTTTAACCAGCTTCCAGAACAGGAATTTTATGTGGCAAAAAAAAATACGGTAACGCAGATCCCAACTTTATGAATAGTTTGTGCACCAAATTTCTCGGTAAATACTTAGTTTGGCAATCAATATGTACGTGTGACCAGAAATTACCACCTTTCGTGACAACAGGCACAATCAGTATGGATTTGTACGTTAAAAGTATCTTCAGAAGCGCCATTTTCCATTTTTAGGAAGCATGGTACATCAGCTTTCTTCTGGATGGATTGGGCAATTTGCCACTATGGCAAAAAAGCGAGAGATTTCTACGATGTCCAATGCATACCCGTAGTATCCAAGGAAGTGAATCCTCCAAACGTAATTATGGCCAAACGGAAAATATTGGACGAAAAAATGTGTTCTATTATGTAGCTTGTTCTAGAACTCCCATATACTGGAGAGAACAAGTTGTTCTGTTTATTGAAGCGAACTATTGATACTGTTCGCTTAATTTATAAATCTTCTATTAAAATGTATGAGGCGTTCTTTTGTGTATCTTTGCCCTATTCTGCGGACACAAAAGAACACAGCTACTAAAGGAAAATTAAAAAAAACACACACACACACACCTCCTTAAGTGGCAGTATAAAAGAGCATCCGACACGTTCGATTCTGTCTCTGTCCAAAATTTAATCAAGAACGTAAAGTAAAAAGTCCATCAATTTTACAGCACGTAGTATATAATGTCGGTTGTGAATAATGCAGATGATTACGTAATCGTTCAATTAAAATTATTTGATAACAAACAAAAAGGTTTTTCTTGTTGATTTCACCGTTCATTGGTCATTTTTATAATCAGTTCATAAAAACAACAAAAATATAATGAAAAAAAACAAGGCGTTTCGTATCAGCACCAACCAATACTCATCAGTATGGCTAGTTCCTGCCTGCCGTAGACGCTTGAAAGAAAATGTCAAGCTGATTCCATATATTATCTCAGTTAAAGCACTAAGTATCAATGATATGAGGCGAACTGCTAAGTATTTACTTTGGCACTTAAAAAAAAATTCAAGTCTCTTGTTATCCGCAAAACTTTAGAAATAAGGTCTTCTTTTTGCTTTTGACAACTGGCCTATGGCTTGATGATGTATACATCGTGTCTGCATTCCATTAGACTATGTTCACGAAGACTATATACGTAACTAAAGACCCTGTAAAAACTCCAAACCTTACTCTCTTAACTTCTAGAAGATACAAGCTCCAGAAAAACTTACTTTTAACAGTCACTCACCGAAACCTAAAGGAAAAAATCACAAAACCTCCACTTTGCCACACTTAACCTCTAAACTAGAGTATCATAATTTGTATAGAAAAAATCAATGAAAGAACGTGACCAAGAGATGGAACTCATCTTTATCTTACATAACGATAATTTATTATATATTTTTCACTTGAACATGTATAGATATGTAGCTGCCATGTACAATGAGATAATTCGAATAGTAGGTATTTTTTATTTTAGTGGAAAAAGTTTTGATAGATAACATACAAAAATAAAATATGTGAAAACTTCTATTTTAATAGTTTATTCAGCCACCAAAAAATTTAAATCTAAAATGGTGTCGGAAAATTAGATTTGAAAGAGAAATCCTGAAATAAATTTCGTACATTATCACACTTTGGATTTAACATGGCAAATTCAAAAAATTCACAAACCGCAAGTTTATTACTCTCATAAGAATTAAAAGTTTTTAATTACAATTACGATTATTCCGAAATCCTTACTTAAAATTTTATTTTGGAAAGTATTTGATAATTATTTCCACGATTATGATAATTATAATTAAATGGAGCCTCCTAATAATGCAATTAATTCAAAGTAATTTAAATTAATCGATAAGTACTACGGAACAAATTTGGGAATTCTTTTCCAACATTATGTCAAATAACTAAATTTATATATCTGTGGTTTTTTCAAATAACTCGTTATCTGCAAAATTTACAATTTTAAACTAAATATACCATACGACATAAAATTTTATATTTTATAATACTGCGTACTCTGGTACAGCAATTACACTATTATTAACAAAAGAATAACGACTTAAGTACCCAAAAATCTTAAATTATTTTTCAAGAAACAGCACAAGTAGACACGCTACCGAGAACTTAAAAAACTTAATCAAATATCAATGCAAGTGCAGATAAGTTGTTATTTTAAAATGAAATTTCGACTTTTTTTAATTTTATTTGTTTTGTTTGATTTTCTTCAATTTTTGTTTGTGTATGAATTAACAACAATAATAAAAGATGGCGTTTATCAATACCAGTATTAACAACATTCATTTTCATTTCCAGTCATTTTGCCTGATAAAATTTCATGGCTTTCGCGATTTTTCTTGTTTTTCAATAAACCGCATAAGTGAACTCCTGTTGCGATTACTGATTTCAAATAAAAATTCATCTTCAATTGAGTAGTTAATTCGCACACAGTATATCGAAAAAAGTGTTATAATTGAGAGGGACAAACATTGTATGTGCAACCTTTTCGCCATATTTAACATTTTTTGAAAAATAGTTTCAATATACTGTTAATAAAATTTATTTCAAAACGTCCTATGAGAAAAAGAAAAAAATCCACAATTTGGTGATTTCCCAAAACTTTTTGTCATTTTTTTCGACTTTTCCCTCGCTTTCTCAAAACTAGCTTTTTGCAGATAACGAGTTATTTGAAAAAACCACAGATATATATGCGAGCGCGGCAAAATTTTCTCAGTGACGGCGAACTTTTCCTGACATTACAGATTTGGAGCGTGAAGCAAAGCATGCTTGCCAAAGTTCAAAAAAGTTTTTTTTTAGTATTAGTATATATTTCGTCGATTTTCAGCGATGGGCCAACCTGGAGGGTGATTCTGATCTTTTGTCGTACTATTTAGTCGTACTTTTTCTTTTAACACAGTTCATTTCGTGTCTTCACTATTATCTACCACAAAATGAACTATAATGAATTTTCGGTGAACAAACGTCAAAAAACACGACTAAATACCTGACAAATTAGTCAAATGCTCCCAGAGGTTGTGACAAAAATTTTACACTGATAAATGGAAATTCTACACCTAATTAGAACATTACAAGTGTGTAAATTCGAATTATTATTTTGAATTTGTAATGTGAAGTGTCATTTTGTGTTCATTCTATGTCATGCAAGGGTTGCTGATCTGAATAAAAACACGAAAAAATCAGTAGAAAAGTTCATTTCATTTAGTCGTATATTTTGACATTCAAGTACAAAAGACAAAAGATCAGAATCACCCTCCTAGACCGACCTTGACATTATTTTACCCTTTTTTGAAATGCCTATATTTTTTTCATATTTCACCCAAAAAATTGCAATGTTAAGCAAAAGTGTTCGTTTTTTCCAGACATTTCCAAAGATGTACTACTTGGATGGACAAAATTCTTCCTTAAACGGAAGTTATAGGCAAAAATCAAAAAGGTGGCCAACCCTGCCGACATTCCCTTACTTATGTTCTAAGTAACGCTAAATTATTTGGAAAATGACTTTAGAGAACTGCAAGTTACTTGTTGGCTTGAGCCATATGCATTTCATTCAAGAAGTAATAAATTGGAGGTAGCTAGGACCATATACCGGTGGCTATAGTCAGTGATAATGTTGATCATGATGATGATACTCACATATAAAATTTTACAGATGCAATATACAATTGAAGGCTCCAATTTCCCAAATCACTAAAATTCTAATACAACAAAATATTGTAACCGAATAAATATCCTCGGTCTCCCCTGTTCCTCTTCAACAGCTGTTCTTCGTTTTAAAGCCGATGCAATTGGAGGCTTCCATTCCAATGCTTCCTTTTTCTCAACCTTTTTGGCCAATTTATTAAAGATTTATTGATTTCATGATTTTGGATTTTGGATCATCAGTGATCATTTGGGCCCCTTCATGTGTCACTGCATTATAGATTTCTTACGCTCCTATGAAAGCGTGTTTCTAAGATCCCTGCCTCTGTATCCAAGACCCAAAGCATTATCAAAATTATAAGCGAAATCTTCTTTTGAATCAAGACTACTCGTAAAAGGAACTTAAGATTGAAAGAGTTCGATTATGCTTTCTGTGTACAATGCAATCATTACCACAATTACGGACGGATTTGTTGAGATTTTAAAAGTTGCAAACACGTCAGTTTCTAGAAATATTAAACTAAAGTCGCAAGCAGTACTGAGGAAACTACCCATAGCCTACAGCTTGTAATATTCCTACAACAAAAGATGCATTCAAACAGCGAAGTTTTTAAGAGAAAAAAAAACAATAAGCTTTACTGATAAATTTATTGTTGGTACCTTTCGGTCAGACTGTATAGTAATATAATGAATTTTAGTCCAAACAACCTTGTACAGGTACGAGCATCGGGGTTATTTGGAAGATGTTTAGGTTACTAAAGATGTCTGGCTACTAATGCAATCATTTCATTGACGGAATCCAACATTTCAATCGCTAATTCAAAATTAAAATTTAAAGCTTCACGGATTGCTTGTGCAACTTCATAATCCGACAGATATAGCCTCCCCGGAATCTTTCCACTTCTCTCACGAAGTTACAATTTAGCCACTCGCAGTTTTATATAATGTTGTGGATGCATAAACCACAACCATCAAGAAGACAACTCAACATTTTTCCAATATCAGTCAGCAGTTCACTATGTTTTAAGGAGTGTTGTAAACGTAAGAGATTCCTTCATGTACCCAATAAATGACAAAAATCTCCAGGCTGAAAAAACAATTTTTCCAGTAACCGTTGAAGCAATACAACAACCCGTCATGATAGGGTTCCGTCCAACCTGAAACAAACAGTGAATTAAATAAAACTGGTGATATTCCTTTTCTTTTTCTTCTGGTTTTGTGGGAAGGATTTTTACAAGATACATTGATGTCATCACTGAAAATCCACTGCAATCCAATTGGATTTAAATAAACCCTGATAGAGGAATCTTCTTCCAGAGTTTATCACAAGCTCGGATTTATTTTTCGACTCTTCAAAACTGAAAACTAAATATTCTCAATGGGAATTTAATTAGTAGGGAGCAATGAAAAATAAATTAGAAAAAGCCTAAAGCATCGACTCGACAGATTTCTTGCGCAACAAAACAATCGAAAAACTATAGCAAGCAAGAAATTTGTTCGTATAACAACACCGAATCGAACCGTGACATGCTTACCAGCTGTTCCGTGTCATGTCAGCACTATACACTGAAGTATATAGTGAATTACCAAATCCATCCGTACGATTCCGAGCGACACTTAGTTCGTCCTAGTTCGCACCAGATTTGTGAAGGGCTAAACCACACGTAGCAGCACCAAGCTGCACTTGTGCCGAGACGTAGCATCACAATGATTTTGCGAATAAATTATTTTGACATGAATAAAAATTAAAAGTGAACGGAATTTTGACAGGAATTAAAATTAAAGGTGAACAAAATTTTGAAATGCATTAGGAATAAAAATAGTCAGAATGGAAATAAAATTTGTATTAGAAAAATAAAATTAAGCAAGACTAACTTTGACAGATGTGAAATAACAAAAAGAAAAGAAATCTGTATTACAAATAAAAATAGAATTAATTCAGACCAATTTTGACAAAATGTTAAATAAAGAATGGAGAAGAAATTTGTATTGGAGATAATATTCTTATATTAAAACACATGAAGGAACTTGAACTCGAAGAGATAGAGACGAATTAGTAATAGATCAATATTGAAAATAAGAATAGACTAAGGTAAAAAGAGGCCCGCGGAAAAACGACAAGGCCGGAGAGATTAAAAAGGAAAGTTCAAGTTCGTTCTAGTGACTCAAGAAGAAGAGACGACGCTAAGTAAAAAAAAGTTTTAAGAAATACAGTAAAAAGTAATACAACGCAAGCAAGAGGCAGTTTTTTCTTTAGTTTTTTTAAACTTTATTTCATTTCGACAGAAAGAAAACTTAACTAGGAAACGAAAAGGAAGAAAACGTTATATTTGTCCAGCTGGAGCTCACCTTGAAATAATGATAACATTTCTTAGCTACAATTTTCGTCGTAGCTAGCTAACTTGGCTACCAAAAATGTTGATAAAGTTTTCATTTTTCTCATATGCGTTCGTCATCCGTATTTGTGATAATATATATATTTGTAGAATTTAGTTATGACAATTTTTCCGAATTTTGACATTTATGTATTTTCTCGTTTCTGGATTTTTTCACTCCTGAATGTTCTCATTTCCGGATTTTTTGAATTTTACTTTTTTTTTGTCCCTTCTAGATTTTATACTTCTTTCCCACGGGAGTATCTTTCTGGATTTCCTCAGAATTTTGTCTCTTCTCGATTTTGTCACTTCTGGATTTTGTCACTGCTGGATTTTGTATC
>CAWVNZ010001963.1:0-79121 GCA_963930735.1 Dioctria linearis
ATTTGCGACAGTAGAAAATTATTTTTTGAATAATTTACTATAGAAAAGGCAATCCCTGGCGTAATTAAAATTTGCGACAGTAGAAAATTATTTTTTGAATAATTTACTATAGAAAAGGCAATCCCTGGTGTAATTAAAATTTGCGACATTATGAAATTATTTTTTGAATAATTTACTATAGAAAAGGCAATCCCTGGCGCAATTAAAATTTGCGACAGTAGAAAATTATTTTTTGAATAATTTGCTATAGAAAAGGCAATCCCTGGCGCAATTAAAATTTGCGACAGTAAAAAATTATTTTTTGAATAATTTACTATAGAAAAGGCAATCCCTGGCGTAATTAAAATTTGCGACAGTATAAAATTATTTTTTGAATAATTTACTATAGAAAAGGCAATCCCTGGCGTAATTAAAATTTGCGACAGTAGAAAATTATTTTTTGAATAATTTACTATAGAAAAGTCAATCCCTGGCGTAATTAAAATTTGCGACAGTATAAAATTATTTTTTGAATAACTTACCTGGCGAAATTGAAATTTGCGACAGTATAAAATTATTTTTTGAATAATTTATTATAGAAAAGGCAATCCCTGGCGTAATTAAAATTTGCGACAGTAGAAAATTATTTTTTGAATAATTTACTATAGAAAAGGCAATCCCTGGCGTAATTAAAATTTGCGACAGTAGAAAATTATTTTTTGAATAATTTACTATAGAAAAGGCAATCCCTGGCGTAATTAAAATTTGCGACAGTAGAAAATTATTTTTTGAATAATTTACTATAGAAAAGGCAATCGTAATTAAAACTTGCGACAGTAAAAAATTATTTTTTGAATAATTTACTATAGAAAAGGCAATCCCTGGCGCACTTAAAATTTGCGACAGTAGAGAATTATTTTTTGAATAATTTACTATAGAAAAGGCAATACCTGGCGTAATTAAAATTTGCGACAGTTGAAAATTATTTTTTGAATAATTTACTATAGAAAAGGCAATCCCTGGCGTAATTAAAATTTGCGACAGTAGAAAATTATTTTTTGAATAATTTACTATAGAAAAGGCAATCCCTGGCGTAATTAAAATTTGCGACAGTATAACATTATTTTTTGAATAATTTACCTGGCGAAATTGAAATTTGCGACAGTATAAAATTATTTTTTGAATAATTTACTATAGAAAAGGCAATCCCTGGCGCACTTAAAATTCGCGACAGTATAAAATTATTTTTTGAATAATTTACTATAGAAAAGGCAATCCCTGGCGTAATTAAAATTTGCGACAGTTGAAAATTATTTTTTGAATAATTTACTATAGAAAAGGCAATCCCTGGCGTAATTAAAATTTGCGACAGTATAAAATTATTTTTTGAATAATTTACTATAGAAAAGGCAATCCCTGGCGTAATTAAAATTTGCGACAGTATAAAATTATTTTTTGAATAACTTACTATAGAAAAGGCAATCCCTGGCGCAATTAAAATTTGCGACAGTAGAAAATTATTTTTTGAATAATTTACTATAGAAAAGGCAATCCCTGGCGTATTTAAAATTTGCGACAGTAAAAAAATATTTTTTGAATAATTTACTATAGAAAAGGCAATCCTGGCGTAATTAAAATTTGCGACAGTAGAAAATTATTTTTTGAATAATTTACTATAGAAAAGGCAATCCCTGGCGTAATTAAAATTTGCGACAGTAGAAAATTATTTTTTGAATAATTTACTATAGAAAAGGCAATCCCTGGCGTAATTAAAATTTTCGACAGTATAAAATTATTTTTTGAATAATTTACCTGGCGAAATTGAAATTTGCGACAATATAAAATTATTTTTTGAATAATTTACTATAGAAAAGGCAATCACTGGCGTAATTAAAATTTGCGACAGTATAACATTATTTTTTGAATAATTTACCTGGCGAAATTGAAATTTGCGACAGTATAAAATTATTTTTTGGATAATTTACTATAGAAAAGGCAATCCCTGGCGTAATTAAAATTTGCGACAGTAAAAAATAATTTTTTGATTAATTTACTATAGAAAAGGCAATCCCTGGCGAAATTAAAATTTGCGACAGTAGAAAATTATTTTTTGAATAATTTACTATAGAAAAGGCAATCCCTGGCGTAATTAAAATTTGCGACAGTATAAAATTATTTTTTGAATAATTTACTATAGAAAAGGCAATCCTTGGCGTAATTAAAATTTGCGACAGTATAAAATTATTTTTTGAATAATTTACTATAGAAAAGGCAATCCCTGGCGCAATTAAAATTGCGACAGTAGAAAATTATTTTTTGAATAATTTACTATAGAAAAGGCAATCCCTGGAGTAATTAAAATTTGCGACAGTAGAAAATTATTTTTGAATAATTTACTATAGAAAAGGCAATCCCTGGAGAAATTAAAATTTGCGACAGTATAAAATTATTTTTTGAATAATTTACTATAGAAAAGGCAATCCCTGGCGCACTTAAAATTTGCGACAGTAAAAAATTATTTTTTGAATAATTTACTATAGAAAAGGCAATCCCTGGCGTAATTTAAATTTGCGACAGTATAAAATTATTTTTTGAATAATTTACTATAGAAAAGGCAATCCCTGGCGGATTTGAAATTTGCGACAGTATAAAATTATTTTTTGAATAATTTACTATAGAAAAGGCAATCCCTGGCGTAATTAAAATTTGCGACAGTAGAAAATTATTTTTTGAATAATTTACTATAGAAAAGGCAATCCCTGGAGAAATTAAAATTTGCGACAGTATAAAATTATTTTTTGAATAATTTACTATAGAAAAGGCAATCCCTGGCGCACTTAAAATTTGCGACAGTAAAAAATTATTTTTTGAATAATTTACTATAGAAAAGGCAATCCCTGGCGTAATTTAAATTTGCGACAGTATAAAATTATTTTTTGAATAATTTACTATAGAAAAGGCAATCCTTGGCGTAATTAAAATTTGCGACAGTATAAAATTATTTTTTGAATAATTTACTATAGAAAAGGCAATCCCTGGCGCAATTAAAATTTGCGACAGTAGAAAATTATTTTTTTGAATAATTTACTATAGAAAAGGCAATCCCTGGCGTAATTGAAATTTGCGACAGTATAAAATTATTTTTTGAATAATTGACTATAGAAAAGGCAATCCCTGGCGTAATTAAAATTTGCGACAGTAGAAAATTATTTTTTGAATAATTTACTATAGAAAAGGCAATCCCTGGCGTAATTAAAATTTGCGACAGTATAAAATTATTTTTTGAATAATTTACTATAGAAAAGGCAATCCCTGGCGTAATTAAAATTTGCGACAGTAGAAAATTATTTTTTGAATAATTTACTATAGAAAAGGCAATCCCTGGCGTAATTAAAATTTGCGACATTATAAAATTATTTTTTGAATAATTTACTATAGAAAAGGCAATCCCTGGCGCACTTAAAATTTGCGACAGTATAAAATTATTTTTTGAATAATTTACTATAGAAAAGGCAATCCCTGGCGTAATTAAAATTTGCGACAGTATAAAATTATTTTTTGAATTATTTACTATAGAAAAGGCAATCCCTGGCGTAATTAAAATTTGCGACAGTATAAAATTATTTTTTGAATAATTTACTATAGAAAAGGCAATCCCTGGCGTAATTAAAATTTGCGACAGTAGAAAATTATTTTTTGAATAATTTACTATAGAAAAGGCAATCCCTGGCGTAATTAAAATTTGCGACAGTATAAAATTATTTTTTGAATAATTTACTATAGAAAAGGCAATCCCTGGAGCAATTAAAATTTGCGACAGTAAAAAATTATTTTTTGAATAATTTACTATAGAAAAGGCAATCCCTGGCGTAATTAAAATTTGCGACAGTAGAAAATTATTTTTTTGAATAATTTACTATAGAAAAGGCAATCCCTGGCGTAATTGAAATTTGCGACAGTATAAAATTATTTTTTGAATAATTGACTATAGAAAAGGCAATCCCTGGCGTAATTAAAATTTGCGACAGTAGAAAATTATTTTTTGAATAATTTACTATAGAAAAGGCAATCCCTGGCGTAATTAAAATTTGCGACAGTATAAAATTATTTTTTGAATAATTTACTATAGAAAAGGCAATCCCTGGCATAATTAAAATTTGCGACAGTATAAAGTTATTTTTTGAATAATTTACTATAGAAAAGGCAATCCCTGGGATATTTAAAATTTGCGACAGTAGAAAATTATTTTTTGAATAATTTACTCTAGAAAAGGCAATCCCTGGCGGATTTGAAATTTGCGACAGTATAAAATTATTTTTTGAATAATTTACTATAGAAAAGGCAATCCCTGGCGTAATTAAAATTTGCGACAGTAAAAAATTATTTTTTGAATAATTTACTATAGAAAAGGCAATCCCTGGCGTAATTAAAATTTGCGACAGTAGAAAATTATTTTTTGAATAATTTACTATAGAAAAGGCAATCCCTGGCGTAATTAAAATTTGCGACAGTATAAAGATATTTTTTGAATAATTTACTATAGAAAATGCAATCCCTGGGATATTTAAAATTTGCGACAGTAGAAAATTATTTTTTGAATAATTTACTATAGAAAAGGCAATCCCTGGCGTAATTAAAATTTGCGACAATAGAAAATTATTTTTTGAATAATTTACTATAGAAAAGGCAATCCCTGGCGTAATTAAAATTTGCGACAGTATAAAATTATTTTTTGAATAATTTACTATAGAAAAGGCAATCCCTGGCGTAATTAAAACTTGCGACAGTAGAAAATTATTTTTTGAATATTTTACTATAGAAAAGGCAATCCCTGGCGTATTTAAAATTTGCGACAATAAAAAATTATTTTTTGAATAATTTACTATAGAAAAGGCAATCCCTGGCGTAATTAAAATTTGCGACAGTATAAAATTATTTTTTGAATAATTTACTATAGAAAAGGCAATCCCTGGCGCAATTAAAATTTGCGACAGTAGAAAATTATTTTTTGAATAATTTACTACAGAAAAGGCAATCCCTGGAGTAATTAAAATTTGCGACAGTATAAAATTATTTTTTGAATAATTTACTACAGAAAAGGCAATCCCTGGCGCAATTAAAATTTGCGACAGTAGAAAATTATTTTTTGAATAATTTACTATAGAAAAGGCAATCCCTGGCGTAATTAAAATTTGCGACAGTAGAAAATTATTTTTTGAATAATTTACTATAGAAAAGGCAATCCCTGGCGTAATTAAAATTTGCGACAGTATAAAATTATTTTTTGAATAATTTACTATAGAAAAGGCAATCCCTGGCGCACTTAAAATTTGCGACAGTAGAAAATTATTTTTTGAATAATTTACTATAGAAAAGGCAATCCCTGGCGTAATTAAAATTTGCGACAATATAAAATTATTCTTTGAATAATTTACTATAGAAAAGGCAAACCCTGGCGTAATTAAAATTTGCGACAGTATAAAATTATTTTTTGAATAATTGACTATAGAAAAGGCAATCCCTGGCGTAATTAAAATTTGCGACAGTAGAAAATTATTTTTTGAATAATTTACTATAGAAAAGGCAATCCCTGGCGTAATTAAAATTTGCGACAGTATAAAATTATTTTTTGAATAATTTACTATAGAAAAGGCAATCCCTGGGATATTTAAAATTTGCGACAGTAGAAAATTATTTTTTGAATAATTTACTATAGAAAAGGCAATCCCTGGCGTAATTAAAATTTGTGACAGGTGAAAATTATTTTTTGAATAATTCACTATAGAAAAGGCAATCCCTGGCGTAATTAAAATTTGCGACAGTATAAAATTATTTTTTGAATAATTTACTATAGAAAAGGCAATCCCTGGCGTAATTAAAATTTGCGACAGTTGAAAATTATTTTTTGAATAATTTACCTGGCGAAATTGAAATTTGCGACAGTATAAAATTATTTTTTGAATAATTTACTATAGAAAAGGCAATCCCTGGCGCACTTAAAATTTGCGACAGTATAAAATTATTTTTTGAATAATTTACTATAGAAAAGGCAATCCCTGGGATATTTAAAATTTGCGACAGTAGAAAATTATTTTTTGAATAATTTACTATAGAAAAGGCAATCCCTGGCGTAATTAAAATTTGCGACAGTAGAAAATTATTTTTTGAATAATTTACTATAGAAAAGGCAATCCCTGGCGTAATTAAAATTTGCGACAATTTAAAATTATTTTTTGAATAATTTACTATAGAAAAGGCAATCCCTGGCGTAATTAAAACTTGCGACAGTAGAAAATTATTTTTTGAATAATTTACTATAGAAAAGGCAATCCCTGGCGTATTTAAAATTTGCGACAGTAAAAAATTATTTTTTGAATAATTTACTATAGAAAAGGCAATCCCTGTCGTAATTAAAATTTGCGACAGTATAAAATTATTTTTTGAATAATTTACTATATAGAAAAGGCAATCCCTGGCGCAATTAAAATTTGCGACAGTAGAAAATTATTTTTTGAATAATTTACTATAGAAAAGGCAATCCCTGGCGTAATTAAAATTTGCGACAGTAGAAAATTATTTTTTGAATAATTTACTATAGAAAAGGCAATCTCTGGCGTAATTAAAATTTGCGACAGTATAAAATTATTTTTTGAATAATTTACTATAGAAAAGGCAATCCCTGGCGTAATTAAAACTTGCGACAGTAGAAAATTATTTTTTGAATAATTTACTATAGAAAAGGCAATCCCTGGCGTATTTAAAATTTGCGACAGTAAAAAATTATTTTTTGAATAATTTACTATAGAAAAGGCAATCCCTGGCGTAATTAAAATTTGCGACAGTATAAAATTATTTTTTGAATAATTTACTACAGAAAAGGCAATCCCTGGCGCAATTAAAATTTGCGACAGTAGAAAATTACTTTTTGAATAATTTACTATAGAAAAGGCAATCCCTGGCGTAATTAAAATTTGCGACAGTAGAAAATTATTTTTTGAATAATTTACTATAGAAAAGGCAATCCCTGGCGTAATTAAAATTTGCGACAGTATAAAATTATTTTTTGAATAATTTACTATAGAAAAGGCAATCCCTGGCGCACTTAAAATTTGCGACAGTAGAAAATTATTTTTTGAATAATTTACTATAGAAAAGGCAATCCCTGGCGTAATTAAAATTTGCGACAATATAAAATTATTTTTTTGAATAATTTACTATAGAAAAGGCAAACCCTGGCGCAATTAAAATTTGCGACAGTATAAAATTATTTTTTGAATAATTTACTATAGAAAAGGCAATCCCTGGCGTATTTAAAATTTGCGACAGTAGAAAATTATTTTTTGAATAATTTACTATAGAAAAGGCAATCCCTGGCGTAATTAAAATTTGCGACAGTATAAAATTATTTTTTGAATAATTTACTATAGAAAAGGCAATCCCTGGGATATTTAAAATTTGCGACAGTAGAAAATTATTTTTTGAATAACTTACTATAGAAAAGGCAATCCTTGGCGTAATTAAAATTTGCGACAGTTGAAAATTATTTTTTGAATAATTCACTATAGAAAAGGCAATCCCTGGCGTAATTAAAATTTGCGACAGTATAAAATTATTTTTTGAATAATTTACTATAGAAAAGGCAATCCCTGGCGTAATTAAAATTTGCGACAGTTGAAAATTATTTTTTGAATAATTTACCTGGCGAAATTGAAATTTGCGACAGTAAAAAATTATTTTTTGAATAATTTACTATAGAAAAGGCAATCCCTGGCGCACTTAAAATTTGCGACAGTATAAAATTATTTTTTGAATAATTTACTATAGAAAAGGCAATCCCTGGCGTAATTAAAATTTGCGACAGTATAAAATTATTTTTTGAATAATTTACTATAGAAAAGGCAATCCCTGGCGCAATTAAAATTTGCGACAGTAGAAAATTATTTTTTGAATAATTTACTATAGAAAAGGCAATCCCTGGCGTAATTAAAATTTGCGACAGTATAAAATTAGTTTTTGAATAATTTACTATAGAAAAGGCAATCCCTGGCGTAATTAAAGTTTGCGACAGTAGAAAATTATTTTTTGAATAATTTACTATAGAAAAGGCAATCCCTGGCGTAATTAAAATTTGCGACAGTATAAAATTATTTTTTGAATAACTTACTATAGAAAAGGCAATCCCTGGGATATTTAAAATTTGCGACAGTAGAAAATTATTTTTTGAATAATTTACTATAGAAAAGGCAATCCCTGGCGTAATTAAAATTTGCGACAGTAGAAAATTATTTTTTGAATAATTTACTATAAAAAAGGCAATCCCTGGCGTAATTAAAATTTGCGACAGTATAAAATTATTTTTTGAATAATTTACTATAGAAAAGGCAACCCCTGGCGTAATTAAAATTTGCGACAGTAAAAAATAATTTTTTGAATAATTTACTATAGAAAAGGCAATCCCTGGCGTAATTAAAATTTGCGACAGTAAAAAATTATTTTTTGAATAATTTACTATAGAAAAGGCAATCCCTGGCGCACTTAAAATTTGCGACAGTATAAAATTATTTTTTGAATAATTTACTATAGAAAAGGCAATCCCTGGCGCAATTAAAATTTGCGACAGTAAAAAATTATTTTTGGAATAATTTACTATAGAAAAAGCAATCCCTGGCGCACTTAAAATTTGCGACAGTAGAAAATTATTTTTTGAATAATTTACTATAGAAAAGACAATCCCTGGCGTAATTAAAATTTGCGACAGTAGAAAATTATTTTTTGAATAATTTACTATAGAAAAGGCAATCCCTGGCGTAATTAAAATTTGCGACAGTATAAAATTATTTTTTGAATAATTTACTATAGAAAAGGCAATCCCTGGCGTAATTAAAATTTGCGACAGTAAAAAATTATTTTTTGAATAATTTACTATAGAAAAGGCAATCCATGGAGTAATTAAAATTTGCGACAGTAAAAAATTATTTTTTGAATAATTTACTATAGAAAAGGCAATCCCTGGGATATTTAAAATTTGCGACAGTAGAAAATTATTTTTTGAATAACTTACTATAGAAAAGGCAATCCTTGGCGTAATTAAAATTTGCGACAGTTGAAAATTATTTTTTGAATAATTCACTATAGAAAAGGCAATCCCTGGCGTAATTAAAATTTGCGACAGTATAAAATTATTTTTTGAATAATTTACTATAGAAAAGGCAATCCCTGGCGTAATTAAAATTTGCGACAGTATAAAATTATTTTTTGAATAATTTACTACAGAAAAGGCAATCCCTGGCGCAATTAAAATTTGCGACAGTAGAAAATTATTTTTTGAATAATTTACTATAGAAAAGGCAATCCCTGGCGTAATTAAAATTTGCGACAGTAGAAAATTATTTTTTGAATAATTTACTATAGAAAAGGCAATCCCTGGCGTAATTAAAATTTGCGACAGTATAAAATTATTTTTTGAATAATTTACTATAGAAAAGGCAATCCCTGGCGCACTTAAAATTTGCGACAGTAGAAAATTATTTTTTGAATAATTTACTATAGAAAAGGCAATCCCTGGCGTAATTAAAATTTGCGACAATATAAAATTATTTTTTTGAATAATTTACTATAGAAAAGGCAAACCCTGGCGCAATTAAAATTTGCGACAGTATAAAATTATTTTTTGAATAATTTACTATAGAAAAGGCAATCCCTGGCGTATTTAAAATTTGCGACAGTAGAAAATTATTTTTTGAATAATTTACTATAGAAAAGGCAATCCCTGGCGTAATTAAAATTTGCGACAGTATAAAATTATTTTTTGAATAATTTACTATAGAAAAGGCAATCCCTGGGATATTTAAAATTTGCGACAGTAGAAAATTATTTTTTGAATAACTTACTATAGAAAAGGCAATCCTTGGCGTAATTAAAATTTGCGACAGTTGAAAATTATTTTTTGAATAATTCACTATAGAAAAGGCAATCCCTGGCGTAATTAAAATTTGCGACAGTATAAAATTATTTTTTGAATAATTTACTATAGAAAAGGCAATCCCTGGCGTAATTAAAATTTGCGACAGTTGAAAATTATTTTTTGAATAATTTACCTGGCGAAATTGAAATTTGCGACAGTAAAAAATTATTTTTTGAATAATTTACTATAGAAAAGGCAATCCCTGGCGCACTTAAAATTTGCGACAGTATAAAATTATTTTTTGAATAATTTACTATAGAAAAGGCAATCCCTGGCGTAATTAAAATTTGCGACAGTATAAAATTATTTTTTGAATAATTTACTATAGAAAAGGCAATCCCTGGCGCAATTAAAATTTGCGACAGTAGAAAATTATTTTTTGAATAATTTACTATAGAAAAGGCAATCCCTGGCGTAATTAAAATTTGCGACAGTATAAAATTAGTTTTTGAATAATTTACTATAGAAAAGGCAATCCCTGGCGTAATTAAAGTTTGCGACAGTAGAAAATTATTTTTTGAATAATTTACTATAGAAAAGGCAATCCCTGGCGTAATTAAAATTTGCGACAGTATAAAATTATTTTTTGAATAACTTACTATAGAAAAGGCAATCCCTGGGATATTTAAAATTTGCGACAGTAGAAAATTATTTTTTGAATAATTTACTATAGAAAAGGCAATCCCTGGCGTAATTAAAATTTGCGACAGTAGAAAATTATTTTTTGAATAATTTACTATAAAAAAGGCAATCCCTGGCGTAATTAAAATTTGCGACAGTATAAAATTATTTTTTGAATAATTTACTATAGAAAAGGCAACCCCTGGCTTAATTAAAATTTGCGACAGTAAAAAATTATTTTTTGAATAATTTACTATAGAAAAGGCAATCCCTGGCGTAATTAAAATTTGCGACAGTAAAAAATTATTTTTTGAATAATTTACTATAGAAAAGGCAATCCCTGGCGCACTTAAAATTTGCGACAGTATAAAATTATTTTTTGAATAATTTACTATAGAAAAGGCAATCCCTGGCGCAATTAAAATTTGCGACAGTAAAAAATTATTTTTGGAATAATTTACTATAGAAAAAGCAATCCCTGGCGCACTTAAAATTTGCGACAGTAGAAAATTATTTTTTGAATAATTTACTATAGAAAAGACAATCCCTGGCGTAATTAAAATTTGCGACAGTAGAAAATTATTTTTTGAATAATTTACTATAGAAAAGGCAATCCCTGGCGTAATTAAAATTTGCGACAGTATAAAATTATTTTTTGAATAATTTACTATAGAAAAGGCAATCCCGGGCGTAATTAAAATTTGCGACAGTAAAAAATTATTTTTTGAATAATTTACTATAGAAAAGGCAATCCATGGAGTAATTAAAATTTGCGACAGTAAAAAATTATTTTTTGAATAATTTACTATAGAAAAGGCAATCCCTGGCGTAATTAACATTTGCGACAGTATAAAATTATTTTTTGAATAATTTACTATAGAAAAGGCAATACCTGGCGCACTTAAAACTTGCGACAGTAAAAAAATATTTTTTGAATAATTTACTATAGAAAAGCCAATCCCTGGCGTAATTAAAATTTGCGACAGTATAAAATTATTTTTTGAATAATTTACTATAGAAAAGGCAATCCCTGGCGTATTTAAAATTTGCGACAGTAGAAAATTATTTTTTGAATAATTTACTATAGAAAAGGCAATCTCTGGCGTAATTAAAATTTGCGACAGTATAAAATTATTTTTTGAATAATTTACTATAGAAAAGGCAATCCCTGGCGGATTTGAAATTTGTGACAGTACAAAATTATTTTTTGAATAATTTACTATAGAAAAGGCAATCCCTGGCGTAATTAAAATTTGCGACAGTAGAAAACTATTTTTTGAATAATTTACTATAGAAAAGGCAATCCCTGGCGCAATTAAAATTTGCGACAGTAAAAAATTATTTTTTGAATAATTTACTATAGAAAAGGCAATCCCTGGCGCACTTAAAATTTGCGACAGTATAAAATTATTTTTTGAATAATTTACTATAGAAAAGGCAATCCCTGGCGCACTTAAAATTTGCGACAGTAAAAAAATTTTTTTTGAATAATTTACTATAGAAAAGGCAATCCCTGGCGTAATTAAAATTTGCGACAGTAGAAAATTTTTTTTTGAATAATTTACTATAGAAAAGGCAATCCCTGGCGGATTTGAAATTTGCGACAGTTGAAAATTATTTTTTGAATAATTTACTATAGAAAAGGGCAATCCCTGGCGCAATTAAAATTTGCGACAGTATAAAATTATTTTTTGAATAATTTACTATAGAAAAGGCAATCCCTGGCGTATTTAAAATTTGCGACAGTAAAAAATTATTTTTTGAATAATTTACTATAGAAAAGGCAATCCCTGGCGTAATTAAAATTTGCGACAGTTGAAAACTATTTTTTGAATAATTTACTATAGAAAAGGCAATCCCTGGCGTAATTAAAATTTGCGACAGTAAAAAATTATTTTTTGAATAATTTACTAAAGAAAAGGCAATCCCTGGCGTAATTAAAATTTGCGACAGTATAAAATTATTTTTTGAATAATTTACTATAGAAAAGGCAATCCCTGGCGTAATTAAAATTTGCGACAGTAAAAAATTATTTTTTGAATAATTTACTATAGAAAAGGCAATCCCTGGCGTAATTAAAATTTGAGACAGCAAAAAATTATTTTTTGAATAATTTACTATAGAAAAGGCAATCCCTGGCGTAATTAAAATTTGCGACAGTATAAAATTATTTTTTGAATAATTTACTATAAAAAGGCAATCCCTGGCGTAATTAAAATTTGCGACAGTAAACAATTATTTTTTGAATAATTTACTATAGAAAAGGCAATCCCTGGCGTAATTAAAATTTGCGACAGTATAAAATTATTTTTTGAATAATTTACTATAGAAAAGGCATTCCCTGGCGCAATTAAAATTTGCGACAGTAGAAAATTATATTTTGAATAATTTACTATAGAAAAGGCAATCCCTGGCGCAATTAAAATTTGCGACAGTAGAAAATTATTTTTTGAATAATTTACTATAGAAAAGGCAATCCCTGGCGTAATTAAAATTTGCGACAGTAGAAAATTATTTTTTGAATAATTTACTATAGAAAAGGCAATCCCTGGCGTAATTAAAATTTGCGACAGTATAAAATTATTTTTTGAATAATTTACTATAGAAAAGGCAATCCCTGGCGCACTTAAAATTTGCGACAGTAGAGAATTATTTTTTGAATAACTTACCTGGCGAAATTGAAATTTGCGACAGTATAAAATTATTTTTTGAATAATTTATTATAGAAAAGCCAATCCCTGGCGTAATTAAAATTTGCGACAGTAGAAAATTATTTTTTGAATAATTTACTATAGAAAAGGCATTCCCTGGCGCAATTAAAATTTGCGACAGTAGAAAATTATATTTTGAATAATTTACTATAGAAAAGGCAATCCCTGGCGTAATTAAAATTTGCGACAGTAAAAAATTATTTTTTGAATAATTTACTATAGAAAAGGCAATCCCTGGCGTAATTAAAATTTGCGACAGTAAAAAATTATTTTTTGAATAATTTACTATAGAAAAGGCAATCCCTGGCGTAATTAAAATTTGCGACAGCAAAAAATTATTTTTGAATAATTTACTATATAAAAGGCAATCCCTGGCGTAATTAAAATTTGCGACAGTATAGAAATTATTTTTTTGAATAATTTACTATAGAAAAGGCAATCTCTGGCGCAATAAAATTTGCGACAGTATAAATTATTTTTGAATAATTTACTATAGAAAAGGCAATCCCTGCGCACTTAAAACCTTGCGACAGTAAAAAAATATTTTTGAATAATTTACTATAGAAAAGCCAATCCCTGGCGTAATTAAAATTTGCGACAGTATAAAATTATTTTTTGAATAATTTACTATAGAAAAGGCAATCCCTGGCGTATTTAAAATTTGCGACAGTAGAAATTATTTTTTGAATAATTTACTATAGAAAAGGCAATCTCTGGCGTAATTAAAATTTGCGACAGTATAAAATTATTTTTTGAATAATTTACTACAGAAAAGGCAATCCCTGGCGGATTTGAAATTTGTGACAGTACAAAATTATTTTTTGAATAATTTACTATAGAAAAGGCAATCCCTGGCGTAATTAAAATTTGCGACAGTAGAAAACTATTTTTTGAATAATTTACTATAGAAAAGGCAATCCCTGGCGTAATTAAAATTTGCGACAGTATAAAATTATTTTTTGAATAATTTACTATAGAAAAGGCAATCCCTGGCGTAATTAAAATTTGCGACAGTAAACAATTATTTTTTGAATAATTTACTATAGAAAAGGCAATCCCTGGCGTAATTAAAATTTGCGACAGTATAAAATTATTTTTAAATAATTTACTATAGAAAAGGCAATCCCTGGCGCAATTAAAATTTGTGACAGTAGAAAATTATTTTTTGAATAATTTACTATAGAAAAGGCAATCCCTGGCGCAATTAAAATTTGCGACAGTAGAAAATTATTTTTTGAATAATTTACTATAGAAAAGGCAATCCCTGGCGTAATTAAAATTTGCGACAGTTGAAAAATATTTTTTGAATAATATACTATTGAAAAGACAATCCCTGGCGTAATTAAAATTTGCGACAGTATAGAATTATTTTTTGAATAATTTACCTGGCAAAATTGAAATTTGCGACAGTATAAAATTATTTTTTGAATAATTTACTATAGAAAAGGCAATCCCTGGCATAATTAAAATTTGCGACAGTAGAAAATTATTTTTTGAATAATTTACTATAGAAAAGGCAATCCCTGGCGCAATTAAAATTTGCGACAGTAGAAAATTATTTTTTGAATAATTTACTATAGAAAAGGCAATCCCTGGCGTAATTAAAATTTGCGACAGTATAAAATTATTTTTTGAATAATTTACTATAGAAAAGGCAATCCCTGGCGTAATTAAAATTTGCGACAGTAAAAAATTATTTTTTGAATAATTTACTATAGAAAAGGCAATCCCTGGCGTAATTAAAATTTGCGACAGTAAAAAATTATTTTTTGAATAATTTACTATAGAAAAGGCAATCCCTGGCGTAATTAAAATTTGCGACAGTTGAAAAATATTTTTTGAATAATATACTATAGAAAAGACAATCCCTGGCGTAATTAAAATTTGCGACAGTATAGAATTATTTTTTGAATAATTTACCTGGCAAAATTGAAATTTGCGAGAGTATAAAATTATTTTTTGAATAATTTACTATAGAAAAGGCAATCCCTGCCATAATTAAAATTGCGACAGTAGAAAATTATTTTTTGAATAATTTACTATAGAAAAGGCAATCCCTGGCGCAATTAAAATTTGCGACAGTAGAAAATTATTTTTTGAATAATTTACTATAGAAAAGGCAATCCCTGGCGTAATTAAAATTTGCGACAGTATAAAATTATTTTTTGAATAATTTACTATAGAAAAGGCAATCCCTGGCGTATTTAAAATTTGCGACAGTATAACATTATTTTTTGAATAATTTACTATAGAAAAGGCAATCCCTGGCGTAATTAAAATTTGCGACAGTAAAAAATTATTTTTGAATAATTTACTATAGAAAAGGCAATCCCTGGCGTAATTAAAATTTGCGACAGTATAAAATTATTTTTTGAATAATTTACTATAGAAAAAGCAATCCCTGCCGTAATTAAAACTTGCGATAGTAAAAAATTATTTTTTGAATAATTTACTATAGAAAAGGCAATCCCTGGCGTAATTAAAATTTGCGACAGTAGAAAATTATTTTTTGAATAATTTACTATAGAAAAGGCAATCCCTGGCGTAATTAAAATTTGCGACAGTAGAAAATTATTTTTTGAATAATTTACTGTAGAAAAGGCAATCCCTTGCGGATTTGAAATTTGCGACACTAGAAAATTATTTTTTGAATAATTTACTATAGAAAAGGCAATCCCTGGCGTAATTAAAATTTGCGACAGTATAAAATTATTTTTTGAATAATTTACTATAGAAAAGGCAATCCCTGGCGCAATTAAAATTTGCGACAGTAAAAAAATTATTTTTTGAATAATTTACTATAGAAAAGGCAATCCCTGGCGTAATTAAGATTTGCAACAGTATAAAATTATTTTTTGAATAATTTACTATAGAAAAGGCAATCCCTGGCGCAATTAAAATTTGCGACAGTAAAAAATTATTTTTTGAATAATTTACTATAGAAAAGGCAATCCCTGGCGTAATTAAAATTTGCCACAGTATAAAATTATTTTTTGAATAATTTACTATAGAAAAGGCAATCCCTGGCGTAATTAAAACTTGCGATAGTAAAAAATTATTTTTTGAATAATTTACTATAGAAAAGGCAATCCCTGGCGGATTTGAAATTTGCGACAGTATAGAATTATTTTTTGAATAATTTATTATAGAAAAGGCAATCCCTGGCGTAATTAAGATTTGCAACAGTATAAAATTATTTTTTGAATAATTTACTATAGAAAAGGCAATCCCTGGCGCAGTTAAAATTTGCGACAGTAAAAAATTATTTTTTGAATAATTTACTATAGAAAAGGCAATCCCTGGCGTAATTAAAATTTGCGACAGTAAAAAATTATTTTTTGAATAATTTACTATAGAAAAGGCAATCCCTGGCGTAATTAAAATTTGCCACAGTATAAAATTATTTTTTGAATAATTTACTATAGAAAAGGCAATCCCTGGCGTAATTAAAATTTGCGACAGTATAAAATTATTTTTTGAATAATTTACTATAGAAAAGGCAATCCCTGGCGCAATTACAATTTGCGACAGTTGAAAATTATTTTTTGAATAATTTACTATAGAAAAGGCAATCCCTGGCGCAATTAAAATTTGCGACAGTAAAAAATTATTTTTTGAATAATTTACTATAGAAAAGGCAATCCCTGGCGTAATTAAAATTTTCGACAGTATAAAATTATTTTTTGAATAATTTACTATAGAAAAGGCAATCCCTGGCGTAATTAAAACTTGCGATAGTAAAAAATTATTTTTTGAATAATTTACTATAGAAAAGGCAATCCCTGGCGGATTTGAAATTTGCGACAGTATAAAATTATTTTTTGAATAATTTACTATAGAAAAGGCAATCCCTGGCGGAATTAAAACTTGCGACAGTAAAAAATTATTTTTTGAATAATTTACTATAGAAAAGGCAATCCCTGGCGTAATTACAATTTGCGACAGTAGAAAATTATTTTTTGAATAATTTACTATAGAAAAGGCAATCCCTGGCGTAATTAAAATTTGCGACAGTATAAAATTATTTTTTGAATAATTTACTATAGAAAAGGCAATCCCTGGCGTAATTAAAATTTGCGACAGTATAAAATTATTTTTTGAATAATTTACTATAGAAAAGGCAATCCCTGGCGTAATTAAAATTTGCGACAGTATAAAATTATTTTTTGAATAATTTACTATAGAAAAGGAAATCCCTGGCGTAATTAAAATTTGCGACAGTATAAAATTATTTTTTGAATAATTTACTATAGAAAAGGCAATCCCTGGCGTAATTAAAATTTGCGACAGTATAAAATTATTTTTTGAATAATTTACTATAGAAAAGGCAATCCCTGGCGTAATTAAAATTTGCGACAGTATAAAATTATTTTTTGAATAATTTACTATAGAAAAGGCAATCCCTGGCGTAATTAAAATTTGCGAAAGTATAAAATTATTTTTGAATTATTTACTATAGAAAAGGCAATCCCTGGCGTAATTAAAATTTGCGACAGTATAAAATTATTTTTTGAAAAATTTACTATAGAAAAGGCAATCCCTGGAGTAATTGAAATTTGCGACAGTAAAAAATTAATGTGTGAGAAATTTACTATAGAAAAGGCAATCCCTGGCGCACTTAAAATTTGCGACAGTAGAAAATTATTTTTTGAATTATTTACTATAGAAAAGGCAATCCCTGGCGCAATTAAAATTTGCGACAGTTGAAAATTATTTTTTGAATAATTTACTATAGAAAAGGCAATCCCTGGCGCAATTAAAATTTGCGACAGTAGAAAATTATTTTTTGAATAATTTACTATAGAAAAGGCAATCCCTGGCGCACTTAAAATTTGCGACAGTATAAAATTATTTTTTGAATAATTTACTATAGAAAAGGCAATCCCTGGCGTAATTAAAATTTGCGACAGTAAAAAATTATTTTTTGAATAATTTACTATAGAAAAGGCAATCCCTGGCGCACTTAAAATTTGCGACAGTATAAAATTATTTTTTGAATAATTTACTATAGAAAAGGCAATCCCTGGCGCAATTAAAATTTGTGACAGTAAAAAATTATTTTTGGAATAATTTACTATAGAAAAGGCAATCCCTGGCGCACTTAAAATTTGCGACAGTAGAAAATTATTTTTTGAATAATTTACTATAGAAAAGACAATCCCTGGCGTAATTAAAATTTGCGACAGTAGAAAATTATTTTTTGAATAATTTACTATAGAAAAGGCAATCCCTGGCGTAATTAAAATTTGCGACAGTATAAAATTATTTTTTGAATAATTTACTATAGAAAAGGCAATCCCTGGCGTAATTAAAATTTGCGACAGTAAAAAATTATTTTTTGAATAATTTACTATAGAAAAGGCAATCCCTGGCGTAATTAAAATTTGCGACAGTAAAAAATTATTTTTTGAATAATTTACTATAGAAAAGGCAATCCCTGGCGTAATTAACATTTGCGACAGTATAAAATTATTTTTTGAATAATTTACTATAGAAAAGGCAATACCTGGCGAACTTAAAACTTGCGACAGTAAAAAAATATTTTTTGAATAATTTACTATAGAAAAGCCAATCCCTGGCGTAATTAAAATTTGCGACAGTATAAAAGTTTTTTTTGAATAATTTACTATAGAAAAGGCAATCCCTGGCGTATTTAAAATTTGCGACAGTAGAAAATTATTTTTTGAATAATTTACTATAGAAAAGGCAATCTCTGGCGTAATTAAAATTTGCGACAGTATAAAATTATTTTTTGAATAATTTACTATAGAAAAGGCAATCCCTGGCGGATTTGAAATTTGTGACAGTACAAAATTATTTTTTGAATAATTTACTATAGAAAAGGCAATCCCTGGCGTAATTAAAATTTACGACAGTAGAAAACTATTTTTTGAATAATTTACTATAGAGAAGGCAATCCCTGGCGCAATTAAAATTTGCGACAGTAACAAATTATTTTTTGAATAATTTACTATGAAAAGGCAATCCCTGGCGCACTTAAAATTTGCGACAGTATAAAATTATTTTTTGAATAATTTACTATAAAAAAGGCAATCCCTGGCGCACTTAAAATTTGCGACAGTAAAAAAATTTTTTTTGAATAATTTACTATAGAAAAGGCAATCCCTGGCGTAATTAAAATTTACGACAGTAGAAAACTATTTTTTGAATAATTTACTATAGAGAAGGCAATCCCTGGCGCAATTAAAATTTGCGACAGTAACAAATTATTTTTTGAATAATTTACTATGAAAAGGCAATCCCTGGCGCACTTAAAATTTGCGACAGTATAAAATTATTTTTTGAATAATTTACTATAGAAAAGGCAATCCCTGGCGTATTTAAAATTTGCGACAGTAAAAAATTATTTTTTGAATAATTTACTATAGAAAAGGCAATCCCTGGCGTAATTAAAATTTGCGACAGTAAAAAATTATTTTTTGAATAATTTACTATAGAAAAGGCAATCCCTGGCGTAATTAAAATTTGCGACAGTTGAAAACTATTTTTTGAATAATTTACTATAGAAAAGGCAATCCCTGGCGTAATTAAAATTTGCGACAGTAAAAAATTATTTTTTGAATAATTTACTAAAGAAAAGGCAATCCCTGGCGTAATTAAAATTTGCGACAGTATAAAATTATTTTTTGAATAATTTACTATAGAAAAGGCAATCCCTGGCGTAATTAAAATTTGCGACAGTAAAAAATTATTTTTTGAATAATTTACTATAGAAAAGGCAATCCCTGGCATAATTAAAATTTGAGAAAGCAAAAAATTATTTTTTGAATAATTTACTATAGAAAAGGCAATCCCTGGCGTAATTAAAATTTGCGACAGTATAAAATTATATTTTGAATAATTTACTATAGAAAAGGCAATCCCTGGCGTAATTAAAATTTGCGACAGTAAACAATTATTTTTTGAATAATTTACTATAGAAAAGGCAATCCCTGGCGTAATTAAAATTTGCGACAGTATAAAATTATTTTTTGAATAATTTACTATAGAAAAGGCATTCCCTGGCGCAATTAAAATTTGCGACAGTAGAAAATTATTTTTTGAATAATTTACTATAGAAAAGGCAATCCCTGGCGCAATTAAAATTTGCGACAGTAGAAAATTATTTTTTGAATAATTTACTATAGAAAAGGCAATCCCTGGCGTAATTAAAATTTGCGACAGTAGAAAATTATTTTTTGAATAATTTACTATAGAAAAGGCAATCCCTGGCGTAATTAAAATTTGCGACAGTATAAAATTATTTTTTGAATAATTTACTATAGAAAAGGCAATCCCTGGCGTAATTAAAATTTGCGACAGTATAAAATTATTTTTTGAATAATTTACTATAGAAAAGGCAATCCCTGGCGCAATTAAAATTTGCGACAGTTGAAAATTATTTTTTGAATAATTTACTATAGAAAAGGCAATCCCTGGCGCAATTAAAATTTGCGACAGTAGAAAATTATTTTTTGAATAATTTACTATAGAAAAGGCAATCCCTGGCGTAATTAAAATTTGCGACAGTTGAAAAATATTTTTTGAATAATTTACTATAGAAAAGGCAATCCCTGGCGTAATTAAAATTTGCGACAGTATAGAATTATTTTTTGAATAATTTACCTGGCAAAATTGAAATTTGCGACAGTATAAAATTATTTTTTGAATAATTTACTATAGAAAAGGCAATCCCTGGCACAATTAAAATTTGCGACAGTAGAAAATTATTTTTTGAATAATTTACTATAGAAAAGGCAATCCCTGGCGCAATTAAAATTTGCGACAGTAGAAAATTATTTTTTGAATAATTTACTATAGAAAAGGCAATCCCTGGCGTAATTAAAATTTGCGATAGTATAAAATTATTTTTTGAATAATTTACTATAGAAAAGGCAATCCCTGGCGTAATTAAAATTTGCGACAGTAAAAAAATATTTTTTGAATAATTTACTATAGAAAAGGCAATCCCTGGCGTAATTAAAATTTGCGACAGTAAAAAAATATTTTTTGAATAATTTACTATAGAAAAGGCAATCCCTACCGTAATTAAAATTTGCGACAGTATAAAATTATTTTTTGAATAATTTACTATAGAAAAGGCAATCCCTGGCGTAATTAAAATTTGCGACAGTAAAAAATTATGTTTTGAATAATTTACTATAGAAAAGGCAATCCCTGGCGTAATTAAAATTTGCGACAGCAAAAAATTATTTTTTGAATAATTTACTATAGAAAAGGCAATCCCTGGCGTAATTAAAATTTGCGACAGTATAAAATTATTTTTTGAATAATTTACTATAGAAAAGGCAATCCCTGGCGTAATTAAAATTTGCGACAGTATAAAATTATTTTTTGAATAATTTACTATAGAAAAGGCAATCCCTGGCACAATTAAAATTTGCGACAGTTGAAAATTATTTTTTGAATAATTTACTATAGAAAAGGCAATCCCTGGCGCAATTAAAATTTGCGACAGTATAAAATTATTTTTTGAATAATTTACTATAGAAAAGGCAATCCCTGGCGCACTTAAAACTTGCGACAGTAAAAAAATATTTTTTGAATAATTTACTATAGAAAAGCCAATCCCTGGCGTAATTAAAATTTGCGACAGTATAAAATTATTTTTTGAATAATTTACTATAGAAAAGGCAATCCCTGGCGTATTTAAAATTTGCGACAGTAGAAAATTATTTTTTGAATAATTTACTATAGAAAAGGCAATCTCTGGCGTAATTAAAATTTGAGACAGTATAAAATTATTTTTTGAATAATTTACTATAGAAAAGGCAATCCCTGGCGGATTTGAAATTTGTGACAGTACAAAATTATTTTTTGAATAATTTACTATAGAAAAGGCAATCCCTGGCGTAATTAAAATTTGCGACAGTAGAAAACTATTTTTTGAATAATTCACTATAGAAAAGGCAATCCCTGGCGTAATTAAAATTTGCGACAGTATAAAATTATTTTTTGAATAATTTACTATAGAAAAGGCAATCCCTGGCGTAATTAAAATTTACGACAGTAAACAATTATTTTTTGAATAATTTACTATAGAAAAGGCAATCCCTGGCGTAATAAAAATTTGCGACAGTAGAAAATTATTTTTTGAATAATTTACTATAGAAAAGGCAATCCCTGGCGTAATTAAAATTTGCGACAGTATAAAATTATTTTTTGAATAATTTACTATAGAAAAGGCAATCCCTGGCGTAATTAAAATTTGCGACAGTATAAAATTATTTTTTGGATAATTTACTATAGAAAAGGCAATCCCTGGCGAAATTAAAATTTGCGACAGTATAAAATTATTTTTTGAATAATTTACTATAGAAAAGGAAATCCCTGGCGTAATTAAAATTTGCTACAGTATAAAATTATTTTTTGAATAATTTACTATAGAAAAGGCAATCCCTGGCGGATTTGAAATTTGCGACAGTATAAAATTATTTTTTGAATAATTTACTATAGAAAAGGCAATCCCTGGCGGAATTAAAACTTGCGACAGTAAAAAATTATTTTTTGAATAATTTACTATAGAAAAGGCAATCCCTGGCGGATTTGAAATTTGCGACAGTATAAAATTATTTTTTGAATAATTTACTATAGAAAAGGCAATCCCTGGCGGAATTAAAACTTGCGACAGTAAAAAATTATTTTTTGAATAATTTACTATAGAAAAGGCAATCCCTGGCGTAATTACAATTTGCGACAGTATAAAATTATTTTTTGAATAATTTACTATAGAAAAGGCAATCCCTGGCGTAATTAAAATTTGCGACAGTATAAAATTATTTTTTGAATAATTTACTATAGAAAAGGCAATCCCTGGCGTAATTAAAATTTGCGACAGTATAAAATTATTTTTTGAATTATTTACTATAGAAAAGGCAATCCCTGGCGTAATTAAAATTTGCGACAGTATAAAATTATTTTTTGAATAATTTACTATAGAAAAGGCAATCCCTGGCGTAATTGAAATTTGCGACAGTAAAAAATTAATGTGTGAGAAATTTACTATAGAAAAGGCAATCCCTGGCGCACTTAAAATTTGCGACAGTAGAAAATTATTTTTTGAATAATTTACTATAGAAAAGGCAATCCCTGGCATAATTAAAATTTGCGACAGTAGAAAATTATTTTTTGAATAATTTACTATAGAAAAGGCAATCCTGGCGCAATTAAAATTTGCGACAGTAGAAAATTATTTTTTGAATAATTTACTATAGAAAAGGCAATCCCTGGCATAATTAAAATTTGCGACAGTAGAAAATTATTTTTTGAATAATTTACTATAGAAAAGGAAATCCCTGGCGTAATTAAAATTTGCTACAGTATAAAATTATTTTTTGAATAATTTACTATAGAAAAGGCAATCCCTGGCGGATTTGAAATTTGCGACAGTATAAAATTATTTTTTGAATAATTTACTATAGAAAAGGCAATCCCTGGCGGAATTAAAACTTGCGACAGTAAAAAATTATTTTTTGAATAATTTACTATAGAAAAGGCAATCCCTGGCGGATTTGAAATTTGCGACAGTATAAAATTATTTTTTGAATAATTTACTATAGAAAAGGCAATCCCTGGCGGAATTAAAACTTGCGACAGTAAAAAATTATTTTTTGAATAATTTACTATAGAAAAGGCAATCCCTGGCGTAATTACAATTTGCGACAGTATAAAATTATTTTTTGAATAATTTACTATAGAAAAGGCAATCCCTGGCGTAATTAAAATTTGCGACAGTATAAAATTATTTTTTGAATAATTTACTATAGAAAAGGCAATCCCTGGCGTAATTAAAATTTGCGACAGTATAAAATTATTTTTTGAATTATTTACTATAGAAAAGGCAATCCCTGGCATAATTAAAATTTGCGACAGTAGAAAATTATTTTTTGAATAATTTACTATAGAAAAGGCAATCCTGGCGCAATTAAAATTTGCGACAGTAGAAAATTATTTTTTGAATAATTTACTATAGAAAAGGAAATCCCTGGCGTAATTAAAATTTGCGACAGTATAAAATTATTTTTTGAATAATTTACTATAGAAAAGGCAATCCCTGGCGTAATTAAAATTTGCGACAGTAAAAAATTATTTTTTGAATAATTTACTATAGAAAAGGCAATCCCTGGCGTTATTAAAATTTGCGACAGTATAAAATTATTTTTTGAATAATTTACTATAGAAAAGGCAATCCCTGGCGTAATTAAAACTTGCGATAGTTAAAAAATTATTTTTTGAATAATTTACTATAGAAAAGGCAATCCCTGGCGGATTTGAAATTTGCGACAGTATAGAATTATTTTTTGAATAATTTATTATAGAAAAGGCAATCCCTGGCGTAATTAAGATTTGCAACAGTATAAAATTATTTTTTGAATAATTTACTATAGAAAAGGCAATCCCTGGCGCAATTAAAATTTGCGACAGTAAAAAATTATTTTTTGAATAATTTACTATAGAAAAGGCAATCCCTGGCGTAATTAAAATTTGCGACAGTAAAAAATTATTTTTTGAATAATTTACTATAGAAAAGGCAATCCCTGGCGTAATTAAAATTTGCGACAGTATAAAATTATTTTTTGAATAATTTACTATAGAAAAGGCAATCCCTGGCGTAATTAAAATTTGCGACAGTATAAAATTATTTTTTGAATAATTTACTATAGAAAAGGCAATCCCTGGCGCAATTACAATTTGCGACAGTTGAAAATTATTTTTTGAATAATTTACTATAGAAAAGGCAATCCCTGGCGCAATTAAAATTTGCGACAGTAAAAAATTATTTTTTGAATAATTTACTATAGAAAAGGCAATCCCTGGCGTAATTAAAATTTTCGACAGTATAAAATTATTTTTTGAATAATTTACTATAGAAAAGGCAATCCCTGGCGTAATTAAAACTTGCGATAGAAAAAAATATTTTTTGAATAATTTACTATAGAAAAGGCAATCCCTGGCGGATTTGAAATTTGCGACAGTATAAAATTATTTTTTGAATAATTTACTATAGAAAAGGCAATCCCTGGCGGAATTAAAACTTGCGACAGTAAAAAATTATTTTTTGAATAATTTACTATAGAAAAGGCAATCCCTGGCGTAATTACACATTTGCGACAGTAGAAAATTATTTTTTGAATAATTTACTATAGAAAAGGCAATCCCTGGCGTAATTAAAATTTGCGACAGTATAAAATTATTTTTTGAATAATTTACTATAGAAAAGGCAATCCCTGGCGTAATTAAAATTTGCGACAGTATAAAATTATTTTTTGGATAATTTACTATAGAAAAGGCAATCCCTGGCGTAATTAAAATTTGCGACAGTATAAAATTATTTTTTGAATAATTTACTATAGAAAAGGAAATCCCTGGCGTAATTAAAATTTGCTACAGTATAAAATTATTTTTTGAATAATTTACTATAGAAAAGGCAATCCCTGGCGGATTTGAAATTTGCGACAGTATAAAATTATTTTTTGAATAATTTACTATAGAAAAGGCAATCCCTGGCGGAATTAAAACTTGCGACAGTAAAAAATTATTTTTTGAATAATTTACTATAGAAAAGGCAATCCCTGGCGGATTTGAAATTTGCGACAGTATAAAATTATTTTTTGAATAATTTACTATAGAAAAGGCAATCCCTGGCGGAATTAAAACTTGCGACAGTAAAAAATTATTTTTTGAATAATTTACTATAGAAAAGGCAATCCCTGGCGTAATTACAATTTGCGACAGTATAAAATTATTTTTTGAATAATTTACTATAGAAAAGGCAATCCCTGGCGTAATTAAAATTTGCGACAGTATAAAATTATTTTTTGAATAATTTACTATAGAAAAGGCAATCCCTGGCGTAATTAAAATTTGCGACAGTATAAAATTATTTTTTGAATTATTTACTATAGAAAAGGCAATCCCTGGCGTAATTAAAATTTGCGACAGTATAAAATTATTTTTTGAATAATTTACTATAGAAAAGGCAATCCCTGGCGTAATTGAAATTTGCGACAGTAAAAAATTAATGTGTGAGAAATTTACTATAGAAAAGGCAATCCCTGGCGCACTTAAAATTTGCGACAGTAGAAAATTATTTTTTGAATAATTTACTATAGAAAAGGCAATCCCTGGCGTAATTAAAACTTGCGATAGTAAAAAATTATTTTTTGAATAATTTACTATAGAAAAGCAATCCCTGGCGCAGTTAAAATTTGTGACAGTAGAAAATTATTTTTTGAATAATTTACTATAGAAAAGGCAATCCCTGGCGTATTTAAAATTTGCGACAGTATAAAATTATTTTTTGAATAATTTACTATAGAAAAGGCAATCCCTGGCGTAATTAAAATTTGCGACAGTAAAAAATTATTTTTTGAATAATTTACTATAGAAAAGGCAATCCCTGGCGGATTTGAAATTTGCGACAGTATAAAATTATTTTTTGAATAATTTACTATAGAAAAGTCAATCCCTGGCGTAATTAAAATTTGCGACAGTAAAAAATTATTTTTTGAATAATTTACTATAGAAAAGGCAATCCCTGGCGTAATTAAAATTTGCGGCAATAGAAAATTAGTTTTTGAATAATTTACTATAGAAAAGGCAATACCTGGCGTAATTAAAATTTGCGACAGTATAAAATTATTTTTTTGAATAATTTACTATAGAAAAGGCAATCCCTGGCGCAATTACAATTTGCGACAGTTGAAAATTATTTTTTGAATAATTTACTATAGAAAAGGCAATCCCTGGCGCAATTAAAATTTGCGACAGTAAAAAGAATTATTTTTTGAATAATTTACTATAGAAAAGGCAATCCCTCGTAATTAAAATTTTCGACAGTATAAAATTATTTTTTGAATAATTTACTATAGAAAAGGCAATCCCTGGCGTAATTAAAACTTGCGATAAAAAAAAAATATTTTTTGAATAATTTACTATAGAAAAGGCAATCCCTGGCGGATTTGAAATTTGCGACAGTATAAAATTATTTTTTGAATAATTTACTATAGAAAAGGCAATCCCTGGCGGAATTAAAACTTGCGACAGTAAAAAATTATTTTTTGAATAATTTACTATAGAAAAGGCAATCCCTGGCGTAATTACAATTTGCGACAGTAGAAAATTATTTTTTGAATAATTTACTATAGAAAAGGCAATCCCTGGCGTAATTAAAATTTGCGACAGTATAAAATTATTTTTTGAATAATTTACTATAGAAAAGGCAATCCCTGGCGTAATTAAAATTTGCGACAGTATAAAATTATTTTTTGGATAATTTACTATAGAAAAGGCAATCCCTGGCGTAATTAAAATTTGCGACAGTATAAAATTATTTTTTGAATAATTTACTATAGAAAAGGAAATCCCTGGCGTAATTAAAATTTGCTACAGTATAAAATTATTTTTTGAATAATTTACTATAGAAAAGGCAATCCCTGGCGTAATTAAAATTTGCGACAGTATAAAATTATTTTTTGAATAATTTACTATAGAAAAGGCAATCCCTGGCGTAATTAAAATTTGCGACAGTATAAAATTATTTTTTGAATAATTTACTATAGAAAAGGCAATCCCTGGCGTAATTAAAATTTGCGACAGTATAAAATTATTTTTTGAATTATTTACTATAGAAAAGGCAATCCCTGGCGTAATTAAAATTTGCGACAGTATAAAATTATTTTTTGAATAATTTACTATAGAAAAGGCAATTCCTGGCGTAATTGAAATTTGCGACAGTAAAAAATTAATGTGTGAGAAATTTACTATAGAAAAGGCAATCCCTGGCGCACTTAAAATTTGCGACAGTAGAAAATTATTTTTTGAATAATTTACTATAGAAAAGGCAATCCCTGGCGTAATTAAAACTTGCGATAGTAAAAAATTATTTTTTGAATAATTTACTATAGAAAAGCAATCCCTGGCGCAGTTAAAATTTGTGACAGTAGAAAATTATTTTTTGAATAATTTACTATAGAAAAGGCAATCCCTGGCGTATTTAAAATTTGCGACAGTATAAAATTATTTTTTGAATAATTTACTATAGAAAAGGCAATCCCTGGCGTAATTAAAATTTGCGACAGTAAAAAATTATTTTTTGAATAATTTACTATAGAAAAAGCAATCCCTGGCGGATTTGAAATTTGCGACAGTATAAAATTATTTTTTGAATAATTTACTATAGAAAAGTCAATCCCTGGCGTAATTAAAATTTGCGACAGTAAAAAATTATTTTTTGAATAATTTACTATAGAAAAGGCAATCCCTGGCGTAATTAAAATTTGCGGCAATAGAAAATTATTTTTTGAATAATTTACTATAGAAAAGGCAATCCCTGGCGTAATTAAAATTTGCGACAGTAGAAAATTATTTTTTGAATAATTTACTATAGAAAAGGCAATCCCTGGCAAAATTAAAATTTGCGACAGTAGAAAATTATTTTTTGAATAATTTACTATAGAAAAGGCAATCCCTGGCGCAATTAAAATTTGCGACAGTAGAAAATTATTTTTTGAATAATTTACTATAGAAAAGGCAATCCCTGGCGCACTTAAAATTTGCGACAGTATAAAATTATTTTTTGAATAATTTACTATAGAAAAGGCAATCCCTGGCGTAATTAAAACTTGCGACAGTAAAAAATTATTTTTTGAATAATTTACTATAGAAAAGGCAATCCCTGGCGCACTTAAAATTTGCGACAGTAGAAAATTAATTTTTGAATAATTTACTATAGAAAAGGCAATCCCTGGCGCAATTACAATTTGAGACAGTAAAAAATTATTTTTTGAATAATTTACTATAGAAAAGGCAATCCCTGGCGCAATTAAAATTTGCGACAGTAAAAAATAATTTTTTGAATAATTTACTAGAGAAAAGGCAATCCCTGGCGCAATTACAATTTGCGACAGTAAAAAATTATTTTTTGAATAATTTACTATAGAAAAGGCAATCCCTGGCGCAATTACAATTTGCGACAGTAGAAAATTATTTTTTGAATAATTTACTATAGAAAAGGCAATCCCTGGCTTATTTAAAATTTGCGACAGTAAAAAATTATTTTTTGAATAATTTACTATAGAAAAGGCAATCCCTGGCGTAATTAAAATTTGCGACAGTAAAAAATTATTTTTTGAATAATTTACTATAGAAAAGGCAATCCCTGGCGCAATTAAAATTTGCGACAGTTGAAAATTATTTTTTTGCAAAATTTACTATAGAAAAGGCAATCCCTGGCGTATTTAAAATTTGCGACAGTAAAAAATTATTTTTTGAATAATTTACTATAGAAAAGGCAATCCCTGGCGTAATTAAAATTTGCGACAGTAAAAAATTATTTTTTGAATAATTTACTATAGAAAAGGCAATCCCTGGCACAATTAAAATTTGCGACAGTAAAAAATTATTTTTTGAATAATTTACTATAGAAAAGGCAATCCCTGGCGTAATTAAAATTTGCGACAGTATAAAATTAATTTTTGAATAATTTACTATAGAAAAGGCAATCCCTGGCGTATTTAAAATTTGCGACAGTAAAAAATTATTTTTTGAATAATTTACTATAGAAAAGGCAATCCCTGGCGCACTTAAAATTTGCGACAGTAGAAAATTAATTTTTGAATAATTTACTATAGAAAAGGCAATCCCTGGCGTAATTAAAATTTGCGACAGTATAAAATTATTTTTTGAATAATTTACCTGGCGAAATTGAAATTTGCGACAGTATATAATTATTTTTTGAATAATTTACTATAGAAAAGGCAATCCCTGGCGCACTTAAAATTTGCGACAGTATAAAATTATTTTTTGAATAATTTACTATAGAAAAGGCAATCCCTGGCGTAATTAAAATTTGCGACAGTAAAAAATTATTTTTTGAATAATTTACTATAGAAAAGGCAATCCCTGGCGTAATTAAAATTTGCGACATTATAAAATTATTTTTTGAATAATTTACTATAGAAAAGGCAATCCCTTGGCGTAATTAAAACTTGCGATAGTAAAAAATTATTTTTTGAATTATTTACTATAGAAAAGGCAATCCCTGGCGCACTTAAAATTTGCGACAGTATAAAATTATTTTTTGAATAATTTACTATAGAAAAGGCAATCCCTGGCGTAATTAAAACTTGCGACAGTAAAAAATTATTTTTTGAATAATTTACTATAGAAAAGGCAATCCCTGGCGCACTTAAAATTTGCGACAGTAGAAAATTAATTTTTGAATAATTTACTATAGAAAAGGCAATCCCTGGCGCAATTACAATTTGAGACAGTAAAAAATTATTTTTTGAATAATTTACTATAGAAAAGGCAATCCCTGGTGCAATTAAAATTTGCGACAGTAAAAAATTATTTTTTGAATAATTTACTATAGAAAAGGCAATCCCTGGCGTAATTAAAATTTTCGACAGTATAAAATTATTTTTTGAATAATTTACTATAGAAAAGGCAATCCCTGGCGTAATTAAAACTTGCGATAGAAAAAAATATTTTTTGAATAATTTACTATAGAAAAGGCAATCCCTGGCGGATTTGAAATTTGCGACAGTATAAAATTATTTTTTGAATAATTTACTATAGAAAAGGCAATCCCTGGCGGAATTAAAACTTGCGACAGTAAAAAATTATTTTTTGAATAATTTACTATAGAAAAGGCAATCCCTGGCGTAATTACAATTTGCGACAGTAGAAAATTATTTTTTGAATAATTTACTATAGAAAAGGCAATCCCTGGCGTAATTAAAATTTGCGACAGTATAAAATTATTTTTTGAATAATTTACTATAGAAAAGGCAATCCCTGGCGTAATTAAAATTTGCGACAGTATAAAATTATTTTTTGGATAATTTACTATAGAAAAGGCAATCCCTGGCGTAATTAAAATTTGCGACAGTATAAAATTATTTTTTGAATAATTTACTATAGAAAAGGAAATCCCTGGCGTAATTAAAATTTGCTACAGTATAAAATTATTTTTTGAATAATTTAGTATAGAAAAGGCAATCCCTGGCGTAATTAAAATTTGCGACAGTATAAAATTATTTTTTGAATAATTTACTATAGAAAAGGCAATCCCTGGCGTAATTAAAATTTGCGACAGTATAAAATTATTTTTTGAATAATTTACTATAGAAAAGGCAATCCCTGGCGTAATTAAAATTTGCGACAGTATAAAATTATTTTTTGAATTATTTACTATAGAAAAGGCAATCCCTGGCGTAATTAAAATTTGCGACAGTATAAAATTATTTTTTGAATAATTTACTATAGAAAAGGCAATTCCTGGCGTAATTGAAATTTGCGACAGTAAAAAATTAATGTGTGAGAAATTTACTATAGAAAAGGCAATCCCTGGCGCACTTAAAATTTGCGACAGTAGAAAATTATTTTTTGAATAATTTACTATAGAAAAGGCAATCCCTGGCGTAGTTAAAACTTGCGATAGTAAAAAATTATTTTTTGAATAATTTACTATAGAAAAGCAATCCCTGGCGCAGTTAAAATTTGTGACAGTAGAAAATTATTTTTTGAATAATTTACTATAGAAAAGGCAATCCCTGGCGTATTTAAAATTTGCGACAGTATAAAATTATTTTTTGAATAATTTACTATAGAAAAGGCAATCCCTGGCGTAATTAAAATTTGCGACAGTAAAAAATTATTTTTTGAATAATTTACTATAGAAAAAGCAATCCCTGGCGGATTTGAAATTTGCGACAGTATAAAATTATTTTTTGAATAATTTACTATAGAAAAGTCAATCCCTGGCGTAATTAAAATTTGCGACAGTAAAAAATTATTTTTTGAATAATTTACTATAGAAAAGGCAATCCCTGGCGTAATTAAAATTTGCGGCAATAGAAAATTATTTTTTGAATAATTTACTATAGAAAAGGTAATCCCTGGCGTAATTAAAATTTGCGACAGTAGAAAATTATTTTTTGAATAATTTACTATAGAAAAGGCAATCCCTGGCAAAATTAAAATTTGCGACAGTAGAAAATTATTTATTGAATAATTTACTATAGAAAAGGCAATCCCTGGCGCAATTAAAATTTGCGACAGTAGAAAATTATTTTTTGAATAATTTACTATAGAAAAGGCAATCCCTGGCGCACTTAAAATTTGCGACAGTATAAAATTATTTTTTGAATAATTTACTATAGAAAAGGCAATCCCTGGCGTAATTAAAACTTGCGACAGTAAAAAATTATTTTTTGAATAATTTACTATAGAAAAGGCAATCCCTGGCGCACTTAAAATTTGCGACAGTAGAAAATTAATTTTTGAATAATTTACTATAGAAAAGGCAATCCCTGGCGCAATTACAATTTGAGACAGTAAAAAATTATTTTTTGAATAATTTACTATAGAAAAGGCAATCCCTGGCGCAATTAAAATTTGCGACAGTAAAAAATAATTTTTTGAATAATTTACTAGAGAAAAGGCAATCCCTGGCGCAATTACAATTTGCGACAGTAAAAAATTATTTTTTGAATAATTTACTATAGAAAAGGCAATCCCTGGCGCAATTACAATTTGCGACAGTAGAAAATTATTTTTTGAATAATTTACTATAGAAAAGGCAATCCCTGGCTTATTTAAAATTTGCGACAGTAAAAAATTATTTTTTGAATAATTTACTATAGAAAAGGCAATCCCTGGCGTAATTAAAATTTGCGACAGTAAAAAATTATTTTTTGAATAATTTACTATAGAAAAGGCAATCCCTGGCGCAATTAAAATTTGCGACAGTTGAAAATTATTTTTTTGCAAAATTTACTATAGAAAAGGCAATCCCTGGCGTATTTAAAATTTGCGACAGTAAAAAATTATTTTTTGAATAATTTACTATAGAAAAGGCAATCCCTGGCGTAATTAAAATTTGCGACAGTAAAAAATTATTTTTTGAATAATTTACTATAGAAAAGGCAATCCCTGGCACAATTAAAATTTGCGACAGTAAAAAATTATTTTTTGAATAATTTACTATAGAAAAGGCAATCCCTGGCGTAATTAAAATTTGCGACAGTATAAAATTAATTTTTGAATAATTTACTATAGAAAAGGCAATCCCTGGCGTATTTAAAATTTGCGACAGTAAAAAATTATTTTTTGAATAATTTACTATAGAAAAGGCAATCCCTGGCGCACTTAAAATTTGCGACAGTAGAAAATTAATTTTTGAATAATTTACTATAGAAAAGGCAATCCCTGGCGTAATTAAAATTTGCGACAGTATAAAATTATTTTTTGAATAATTTACCTGGCGAAATTGAAATTTGCGACAGTATAAAATTATTTTTTGAATAATTTACTATAGAAAAGGCAATCCCTGGCGCACTTAAAATTTGCGACAGTATAAAATTATTTTTTGAATAATTTACTATAGAAAAGGCAATCCCTGGCGTAATTAAAATTTGCGACAGTAAAAAATTATTTTTTGAATAATTTACTATAGAAAAGGCAATCCCTGGCGTAATTAAAATTTGCGACATTATAAAATTATTTTTTGAATAATTTACTATAGAAAAGGCAATCCCTTGGCGTAATTAAAACTTGCGATAGTAAAAAATTATTTTTTGAATTATTTACTATAGAAAAGGCAATCCCTGGCGCACTTAAAATTTGCGACAGTATAAAATTATTTTTTGAATAATTTACTATAGAAAAGGCAATCCCTGGCGTAATTAAAACTTGCGACAGTAAAAAATTATTTTTTGAATAATTTACTATAGAAAAGGCAATCCCTGGCGCACTTAAAATTTGCGACAGTAGAAAATTAATTTTTGAATAATTTACTATAGAAAAGGCAATCCCTGGCGCAATTACAATTTGAGACAGTAAAAAATTATTTTTTGAATAATTTACTATAGAAAAGGCAATCCCTGGTGCAATTAAAATTTGCGACAGTAAAAAATTATTTTTTGAATAATTTACTATAGAAAAGGCAATCCCTGGCGCAATTACAATTTGCGACAGTAAAAAATTATTTTTTGAATAATTTACTATAGAAAATGCAATCCCTGGCGCAATTACAAATTGCGACAGTAGAAAATTATTTTTTGAATAATTTACTATAGAAAAGGCAATCCCTGGCGTATTTGAAATTTGCGACAGTAAAAAATTATTTTTTGAATAATTTACTATAGGAAAGGCAATCCCTGGCGTAATTAAAATTTGCGACAGTAAAAAATTATTTTTTGAATAATTTACTATAGAAAAGGCAATCCCTGGCGCAATTAAAATTTGCGACAGTTGAAAATTATTTTTTTGCAAAATTTACTATAGAAAAGGCAATCCCTGGCGTATTTAAAATTTGCGACAGTAAAAAATTATTTTTTGAATAATTTACCTGGCGAAATTGAAATTTGCGACAGTAAAAAATTATTTTTTGAATAATTTACTATAGAAAAGGCAATCCCTGGCGCACTTAAAATTTGCGACAGTAGAAAATTAATTTTTGAATAATTTACTATAGAAAAGGCAATCCCTGGCGTAATTAAAATTTGCGACAGTATAAAATTATTTTTTGAATAATTTACCTGGCGAAATTGAAATTTGCGACAGTATAAAATTATTTTTTGAATAATTTACTATAGAAAAGGCAATCCCTGGCGCACTTAAAATTTGCGACAGTATAAAATTATTTTTTGAATAATTTACTATAGAAAAGGCAATCCCTGGCGTAATTAAAATTTGCGACAGTAAAAAATTATTTTTTGAATAATTTACTATAGAAAAGGCAATCCCTGGCGTAATTAAAATTTGCGACATTATAAAATTATTTTTTGAATAATTTACTATAGAAAAGGCAATCCCTTGGCGTAATTAAAACTTGCGATAGTAAAAAATTATTTTTTGAATTATTTACTATAGAAAAGGCAATCCCTGGCGCACTTAAAATTTGCGACAGTATAAAATTATTTTTTGAATAATTTACTATAGAAAAGGCAATCCCTGGCGTAATTAAAACTTGCGACAGTAAAAAATTATTTTTTGAATAATTTACTATAGAAAAGGCAATCCCTGGCGCACTTAAAATTTGCGACAGTAGAAAATTAATTTTTGAATAATTTACTATAGAAAAGGCAATCCCTGGCGCAATTACAATTTGAGACAGTAAAAAATTATTTTTTGAATAATTTACTATAGAAAAGGCAATCCCTGGTGCAATTAAAATTTGCGACAGTAAAAAATTATTTTTTGAATAATTTACTATAGAAAAGGCAATCCCTGGCGCAATTACAATTTGCGACAGTAAAAAATTATTTTTTGAATAATTTACTATAGAAAATGCAATCCCTGGCGCAATTACAAATTGCGACAGTAGAAAATTATTTTTTGAATAATTTACTATAGAAAAGGCAATCCCTGGCGTATTTGAAATTTGCGACAGTAAAAAATTATTTTTTGAATAATTTACTATAGGAAAGGCAATCCCTGGCGTAATTAAAATTTGCGACAGTAAAAAATTATTTTTTGAATAATTTACTATAGAAAAGGCAATCCCTGGCGCAATTAAAATTTGCGACAGTTGAAAATTATTTTTTTGCAAAATTTACTATAGAAAAGGCAATCCCTGGCGTATTTAAAATTTGCGACAGTAAAAAATTATTTTTTGAATAATTTACTATAGAAAAGGCAATCCCTGGCGCAATTACAATTTGAGACAGTAAAAAATTATTTTTTGAATAATTTACTATAGAAAAGGCAATCCCTGGCGCAATTAAAATTTGCGACAGTAAAAAATAATTTTTTGAATAATTTACTAGAGAAAAGGCAATCCCTGGCGCAATTACAATTTGCGACAGTAAAAAATTATTTTTTGAATAATTTACTATAGAAAAGGCAATCCCTGGCGCAATTACAATTTGCGACAGTAGAAAATTATTTTTTGAATAATTTACTATAGAAAAGGCAATCCCTGGCTTATTTAAAATTTGCGACAGTAAAAAATTATTTTTTGAATAATTTACTATAGAAAAGGCAATCCCTGGCGTAATTAAAATTTGCGACAGTAAAAAATTATTTTTTGAATAATTTACTATAGAAAAGGCAATCCCTGGCGCAATTAAAATTTGCGACAGTTGAAAATTATTTTTTTGCAAAATTTACTATAGAAAAGGCAATCCCTGGCGTATTTAAAATTTGCGACAGTAAAAAATTATTTTTTGAATAATTTACTATAGAAAAGGCAATCCCTGGCGTAATTAAAATTTGCGACAGTAAAAAATTATTTTTTGAATAATTTACTATAGAAAAGGCAATCCCTGGCACAATTAAAATTTGCGACAGTAAAAAATTATTTTTTGAATAATTTACTATAGAAAAGGCAATCCCTGGCGTAATTAAAATTTGCGACAGTATAAAATTAATTTTTGAATAATTTACTATAGAAAAGGCAATCCCTGGCGTATTTAAAATTTGCGACATTAAAAAATTATTTTTTGAATAATTTACTATAGAAAAGGCAATCCCTGGCGCACTTAAAATTTGCGACAGTAGAAAATTAATTTTTGAATAATTTACTATAGAAAAGGCAATCCCTGGCGTAATTAAAATTTGCGACAGTATAAAATTATTTTTTGAATAATTTACCTGGCGAAATTGAAATTTGCGACAGTATAAAATTATTTTTTGAATAATTTACTATAGAAAAGGCAATCCCTGGCGCACTTAAAATTTGCGACAGTATAAAATTATTTTTTGAATAATTTACTATAGAAAAGGCAATCCCTGGCGTAATTAAAATTTGCGACAGTAAAAAATTATTTTTTGAATAATTTACTATAGAAAAGGCAATCCCTGGCGTAATTAAAATTTGCGACATTATAAAATTATTTTTTGAATAATTTACTATAGAAAAGGCAATCCCTTGGCGTAATTAAAACTTGCGATAGTAAAAAATTATTTTTTGAATTATTTACTATAGAAAAGGCAATCCCTGGCGCACTTAAAATTTGCGACAGTATAAAATTATTTTTTGAATAATTTACTATAGAAAAGGCAATCCCTGGCGTAATTAAAACTTGCGACAGTAAAAAATTATTTTTTGAATAATTTACTATAGAAAAGGCAATCCCTGGCGCACTTAAAATTTGCGACAGTAGAAAATTAATTTTTGAATAATTTACTATAGAAAAGGCAATCCCTGGCGCAATTACAATTTGAGACAGTAAAAAATTATTTTTTGAATAATTTACTATAGAAAAGGCAATCCCTGGTGCAATTAAAATTTGCGACAATAAAAAATTATTTTTTGAATAATTTACTATAGAAAAGGCAATCCCTGGCGCAATTACAATTTGCGACAGTAAAAAATTATTTTTTGAATAATTTACTATAGAAAATGCAATCCCTGGCGCAATTACAAATTGCGACAGTAGAAAATTATTTTTTGAATAATTTACTATAGAAAAGGCAATCCCTGGCGTATTTGAAATTTGCGACAGTAAAAAATTATTTTTTGAATAATTTACTATAGGAAAGGCAATCCCTGGCGTAATTAAAATTTGCGACAGTAAAAAATTATTTTTTGAATAATTTACTATAGAAAAGGCAATCCCTGGCGCAATTAAAATTTGCGACAGTTGAAAATTATTTTTTTGCAAAATTTACTATAGAAAAGGCAATCCCTGGCGTATTTAAAATTTGCGACAGTAAAAAATTATTTTTTGAATAATTTACCTGGCGAAATTGAAATTTGCGACAGTAAAAAATTATTTTTTGAATAATTTACTATAGAAAAAGCAATCCCTGGCGCACTTAAAATTTGCGACAGTAGAAAATTAATTTTTGAATAATTTACTATAGAAAAGGCAATCCCTGGCGTAATTAAAATTTGCGACAGTATAAAATTATTTTTTGAATAATTTACCTGGCGAAATTGAAATTTGCGACAGTATAAAATTATTTTTTGAATAATTTACTATAGAAAAGGCAATCCCTGGCGCACTTAAAATTTGCGACAGTATAAAATTATTTTTTGAATAATTTACTATAGAAAAGGCAATCCCTGGCGTAATTAAAATTTGCGACAGTAAAAAATTATTTTTTGAATAATTTACTATAGAAAAGGCAATCCCTGGCGTAATTAAAATTTGCGACATTATAAAATTATTTTTTGAATAATTTACTATAGAAAAGGCAATCCCTTGGCGTAATTAAAACTTGCGATAGTAAAAAATTATTTTTTGAATTATTTACTATAGAAAAGGCAATCCCTGGCGCACTTAAAATTTGCGACAGTATAAAATTATTTTTTGAATAATTTACTATAGAAAAGGCAATTCCTGGCGTAATTAAAACTTGCGACAGTAAAAAATTATTTTTTGAATAATTTACTATAGAAAAGGCAATCCCTGGCGCACTTAAAATTTGCGACAGTAGAAAATTAATTTTTGAATAATTTACTATAGAAAAGGCAATCCCTGGCGCAATTACAATTTGAGACAGTAAAAAATTATTTTTTGAATAATTTACTATAGAAAAGGCAATCCCTGGTGCAATTAAAATTTGCGACAGTAAAAAATTATTTTTTGAATAATTTACTATAGAAAAGGCAATCCCAGGCGCAATTACAATTTGCGACAGTAAAAAATTATTTTTTGAATAATTTACTATAGAAAATGCAATCCCTGGCGCAATTACAAATTGCGACAGTAGAAAATTATTTTTTGAATAATTTACTATAGAAAAGGCAATCCCTGGCGTATTTGAAATTTGCGACAGTAAAAAATTATTTTTTGAATAATTTACTATAGGAAAGGCAATCCCTGGCGTAATTAAAATTTGCGACAGTAAAAAATTATTTTTTGAATAATTTACTATAGAAAAGGCAATCCCTGGCGCAATTAAAATTTGCGACAGTTGAAAATTATTTTTTTGCAAAATTTACTATAGAAAAGGCAATCCCTGGCGTATTTAAAATTTGCGACAGTAAAAAATTATTTTTTGAATAATTTACTATAGAAAAGGCAATCCCTGGCGTAATTAAAATTTGCGACAGTAAAAAATTATTTTTTGAATAATTTACTATAGAAAAGGCAATCCCTGGCGTAATTAAAATTTGCGACAGTATAAAATTATTTTTTGAATAATTTACCTGGCGAAATTGAAATTTGCGACAGTATAAAATTATTTTTTGAATAATTTACTATAGAAAAGGCAATCCCTGGCGCACTTAAAATTTGCGACAGTATAAAATTATTTTTTGAATAATTTACTATAGAAAAGGCAATCCCTGGCGTAACTAAAATTTGCGACAGTATAAAATTATTTTTTGAATAATTTACTATAGAAAAGGCAATCCCTGGCGTAATTAAAATTTGCGACAGTAAAAAATTATTTTTTGAATAATTTACTATAGAAAGGCAATCCCTGGCGTAATTAAAATTTGCGACAGTAAAAAATTATTTTTTTGCAAAATTTACTATAGAAAAGGCAATCCCTGGCGTATTTAAAATTTGCGACAGTAAAAAATTATTTTTTGAATAATTTACTATAGAAAAGGCAATCCCTGGCGTAATTAAAATTTGCGACAGTAAAAAATTATTTTTTGAATAATTTACTATAGAAAAGGCAATCCCTGGCGTAATTAAAATTTGCGACAGTATAAAATTATTTTTTGAATAATTTACTATAGAAAAGGCAATCCCTGGCGTAATTAAAATTTGCGACAGTATAAAATTATTTTTTGAATAATTTACTATATAAAAGGCAATCCCTGGCGTAATTAAAATTTGCGACAGTATAAAATTATTTTTTGAATGATTTACTTCAGAAAAGGCAATCCCTGGCGTAATTAAAATTGGCGACAGTATAAAATTATTTTTTGAATAATTTACTATAGAAAAGGCAATCCCTGGCGTATTTAAAATTTGCGACAGTAAAAAATTATTTTTTGAATAATTACTATTGAAAAGGCAATCCCTGGAGCAATTAAAATTTGCGACAGTAGAAAATTATTTTTTGAATAATTTACTATAGAAAAGGCAATCCCTGGCGTAATTAAAATTTGCGACAGTATAAAATTATTTTTTGAATAATTTACTATAGAAAAGGCAATCCCTGGCGTAATTAAAATTTGCGACAGTTGAAAATTATTTTTTGAATAAATTACTATAGAAAAGGCAATCCCTGGCGTAATTAAAATTTGCGACAGTAGAAAATTTACTATAGAAAAGGCAATCCCTGGCGTAATTAAAATTTGCGACAGTAGAAAACTATTTTCTGAATAATTTACTTTAGAAAAGGCAATCCCTGGCGTAATTAAAATTTGCGACAGTATAAAATTATTTTTTGTGAATAATTTTCCTGGCGAAATTGCAATTTGCGACAGTATAAAATTATTTTTTGAATAATTTACTATAGAAAAGGCAATCCCTGGCGCAATTAAAATTTGCGACAGTAAAAAATTATTTTTTGAATAATTTACTATAGAAAAGGCAATCCCTGGCGTAATTAAAATTTGCGACAGTAAAAAATTATTTTTTGAATAATTTACTATAGAAAAGGCAATCCCTGGCGTAATTAAAATTTGCGACAATATAAAATTATTTTTTGAATAATTTACTATAGAAAAGGCAATCCCTGGCGTAATTAAAATTTGCGACAGTATAAAATTATTTTTTGAATAATTTACTATAGAAAAGGCAATCCCTGGCGCAATTACAATTTGCGACAGTTGAAAATTATTTTTTGAATAATTTACTATAGAAAAGGCAATCCCTGGCGCAATTAAAATTTGCGACAGTAACAAATTATTTTTTGAATAATTTACTATAGAAAAGGCAATCCCTGGCGTAATTAAAATTTGCGACAGTATAAAATTATTTTTTGAATAATTTAGTATAGAAAAGGCAATCCCTGGCGTAATTAAAACTTGCGATAGTAAAAAATTATTTTTTGAATAATTTACTATAGAAAAGGCAATCCCTGGCGGATTTGAAATTTGCGACAGTATAAAATTATTTTTTGAATAATTTACTATAGAAAAGGCAATCCCTGGCGTAATTAAAATTTGCGACAGTATAAAATTACTTTTTGAATAATTTACTATAGAAAAGGCAATCCCTGGCGTAATTAAAATTTGCGACAGTAAAAAATTATTTTTTGAATAATTTACTATAGAAAAGGCAATCCCTGGCGTAATTAAAATTTGCGACAGTATAAAATTGTTTTTTGAATAATTTACTATAGAAAAGGCAATCCCTGGCGGAATTAAACTTGCGACAGTAAAAAATTATTTTTTGAATAATTTACTATAGAAAAGGCAATCCCTGGCGTAATTAAAATTTGCGACAGTATAAAATTATTTTTTGAATAATTTACTATAGAAAAGGCAATCCCTGGCGTAATTAAAATTTGCGACAGTAAAAAATTATTTTTTGAATAATTTACTATAGAAAAGGCAATCCCTGGCGTAATTAAAATTTGCGACAGTAAAAAATTATTTTTTGAATAATTTACTATAGAAAAGGCAATCCCTGGCGTAATTAAAATTTGCGACAGTAAAAAATTATTTTTTGAATAATTTACTATAGAAAAGGCAATCCCTGGCGTAATTAAAATTTGCGACAGTTGAAAATTATTTTTTGAATAAATTACTATAGAAAAGGCAATCCCTGGCGTAATTAAAATTTGCGACAGTAGAAAATTTACTATAGAAAAGGCAATCCCTGGCGTAATTAAAATTTGCGACAGTAGAAAACTATTTTCTGAATAATTTACTTTAGAAAAGGCAATCCCTGGCGTAATTAAAATTTGCGACAGTATAAAATTATTTTTTGTGAATAATTTTACTGGCGAAATTGCAATTTGCGACAGTATAAAATTATTTTTTGAATAATTTACTATAGAAAAGGCAATCCCTGGCGCAATTAAAATTTGCGACAGTAAAAAATTATTTTTTGAATAATTTACTATAGAAAAGGCAATCCCTGGCGTAATTAAAATTTGCGACAGTAAAAAATTATTTTTTGAATAATTTACTATAGAAAAGGCAATCCCTGGCGTAATTAAAATTTGCGACAATATAAAATTATTTTTTGAATAATTTACTATAGAAAAGGCAATCCCTGGCGTAATTAAAATTTGCGACAGTATAAAATTATTTTTTGAATAATTTACTATAGAAAAGGCAATCCCTGGCGCAATTACAATTTGCGACAGTTGAAAATTATTTTTTGAATAATTTACTATAGAAAAGGCAATCCCTGGCGCAATTAAAATTTGCGACAGTAACAAATTATTTTTTGAATAATTTACTATAGAAAAGGCAATCCCTGGCGTAATTAAAATTTGCGACAGTATAAAATTATTTTTTGAATAATTTAGTATAGAAAAGGCAATCCCTGGCGTAATTAAACTTGCGATAGTAAAAAATTATTTTTTGAATAATTTACTATAGAAAAGGCAATCCCTGGCGGATTTGAAATTTGCGACAGTATAAAATTATTTTTTGAATAATTTACTATAGAAAAGGCAATCCCTGGCGTAATTAAAATTTGCGACAGTATAAAATTACTTTTTGAATAATTTACTATAGAAAAGGCAATCCCTGGCGTAATTAAAATTTGCGACAGTAAAAAATTATTTTTTGAATAATTTACTATAGAAAAGGCAATCCCTGGCGTAATTAAAATTTGCGACAGTATAAAATTGTTTTTTGAATAATTTACTATAGAAAAGGCAATCCCTGGCGGAATTAAACTTGCGACAGTAAAAAATTATTTTTTGAATAATTTACTATAGAAAAGGCAATCCCTGGCGTAATTAAAATTTGCGACAGTATAAAATTATTTTTTGAATAATTTACTATAGAAAAGGCAATCCCTGGCGTAATTAAAATTTGCGACAGTAAAAAATTATTTTTTGAATAATTTACTATAGAAAAGGCAATCCCTGGCGTAATTAAAATTTGCGACAGTAAAAAATTATTTTTTGAATAATTTACTATAGAAAAGGCAATCCCTGGCGTATTTAAAATGTGCGACAGTAAAAAATTATTTTTTGAATAATTTACTATAGAAAAGGCAATCCCTGGCGTAATTAAAATTTGCGAGAGTAAAAAATTATTTTTTGAATAATTTACTATAGAAAAGACAATCCCTGGCGCAATTAAAATTTGCGACAGTAAAAAATTATTTTTTGAATAATTTACTATAGAAAAGGCAATCCCTGGCGTAATTAAAATTTGCGACAGTATAAAAATATTTTTTGAATAATTTACTATATAAAAGGCAATCCCTGGCGTAATTAAAATTTGCGACAGTATAAAATTATTTTTTGAATGATTTACTTCAGAAAAGGCAATCCCTGGCGTAATTAAAATTTGCGACAGTATAAAATTATTTTTTGAATAATTTACTATAGAAAAGGCAATCCCTGGCGTATTTAAAATTTGCGACAGTAAAAAATTATTTTTTGAATAATTACTATAGAAAAGGCAATCCCTGGCGCAATTAAAATTTGCGACAGTAGAAAATTATTTTTTGAATAATTTACTATAGAAAAGGCAATCCCTGGCGTAATTAAAATTTGCGACAGTATAAAATTATTTTTTGAATAATTTACTATAGAAAAGGCAATCCCTGGCGTAATTAAAATTTGCGACAGTATAAAATTATTTTTTGAATAATTTACTATAGAAAAGGCAATCCGTGGCGTAATTAAAATTTGCGACAGTATAAAATTAATTTTTGAATAATTTACTATAGAAAAGGCAATCCCTGGCGTATTTAAAATTTGCGACAGTAAAAAATTATTTTTTGAATAATTTACTATAGAAAAGGCAATCCCTGGCGCACTTAAAATTTGCGACAGTAGAAAATTAATTTTTGAATAATTTACTATAGAAAAGGCAATCCCTGGCGTAATTAAAATTTGCGACAGTATAAAATTATTTTTTGAATAATTTACCTGGCGAAATTGAAATTTGCGACAGTATAAAATTATTTTTGAATAATTTACTATAGAAAAGGCAATCCCTGGCGCACTTAAAATTTGCGACAGTATAAAATTATTTTTTGAATAATTTACTATAGAAAAGGCAATCCCTGGCGTAATTAAAATTTGCGACAGTATAAAATTATTTTTTGAATAATTTACTATAGAAAAGGCAATCCCTGGCGTAATTAAAATTTGCGACAGTAAAAAATTATTTTTTGAATAATTTACTATAGAAAAGGCAATCCCTGGCGTAATTAAAATTTGCGACAGTAAAAAATTATTTTTTTGCAAAATTTACTATAGAAAAGGCAATCCCTGGCGTATTTAAAATTTGCGACAGTAAAAAATTATTTTTTGAATAATTTACTATAGAAAAGGCAATCCCTGGCGTAATTAAAATTTGCGACAGTAAAAAAATTATTTTTGAATAATTTACTATAGAAAAGACAATCCCTGGCGCAATTAAAATTTGCGACAGTAAAAAATTATTTTTTGAATAATTTACTATAGAAAAGGCAATCCCTGGCGTAATTAAAATTTGCGACAGTATAAAATTATTTTTTGAATAATTTACTATATAAAAGGCAATCCCTGGCGTAATTAAAATTTGCGACAGTATAAAATTATTTTTTGAATGATTTACTTCAGAAAAGGCAATCCCTGGCGTAATTAAAGTTTGCGACAGTATAAAATTATTTTTTGAATAATTTACTATAGAAAAGGCAATCCCTGGCGTATTTAAAATTTGCGACAGTAAAAAATTATTTTTTGAATAATTACTATAGAAAACGCAATCCCCTGGCGCAATTAAAATTTGCGACAGTAGAAAATTATTTTTTGAATAATTTACTATAGAAAAGGCAATCCCTGGCGTAATTAAAATTTGCGACAGTTTTAAAATTATTTTTTGAATAATTTACTATAGAAAAGGCAATCCCTGGCGTAATTAAAATTTGCGACAGTATAAAATTATTTTTTGAATAATTTACTATAGAAAAGGCAATCCCTGGCGTAATTAAAATTTGCGACAGTAGAAAATTATTTTTTGAATAATTTACTATAGAAAAGGCAATCCCTGGCGTAATTAAAATTTGCGACAGTTGAAAATTATTTTTTGAATAAATTACTATAGAAAAGGCAATCCCTGGCGTAATTAAAATTTGCGACAGTAGAAAATTTACTATAGAAAAGGCAATCCCTGGCGTAATTAAAATTTGCGACAGTAGAAAACTATTTTCTGAATAATTTACTTTAGAAAAGGCAATCCCTGGCGTAATTAAAATTTGCGACAGTATAAAATTATTTTTTGTGAATAATTTACCTGGCGAAATTGAAATTTGCGACAGTATAAAATTATTTTTTGAATAATTTACTATAGAAAAGGCAATCCCTGGCGCAATTAAAATTTGCGACAGTAAAAAATTATTTTTTGAATAATTTACTATAGAAAAGGCAATCCCTGGCGTAATTAAAATTTGCGACAGTAAAAAAATTATTTTTTGAATAATTTACTATAGAAAAGGCAATCCCTGGCGTAATTAAAATTTGCGACAATATAAAATTATTTTTTGAATAATTTACTATAGAAAAGGCAATCCCTGGCGTAATTAAAATTTGCGACAGTATAAAATTATTTTTTGAATAATTTACTATAGAAAAGGCAATACCTGGCGCAATTACAATTTGCGACAGTTGAAAATTATTTTTTGAATAATTTACTATAGAAAAGGCAATCCCTGGCGCAATTAAAATTTGCGACAGTAACAAATTATTTTTTGAATAATTTACTATAGAAAAGGCAATCCCTGGCGTAATTAAAATTTGCGACAGTATAAAATTATTTTTTGAATAATTTACTATAGAAAAGGCAATCCTGGCGTAATTAAAACTTGCGATAGTAAAAAATTATTTTTTAAATAATTTACTATAGAAAAGGCAATCCCTGGCGGATTTGAAATTTGCGACAGTATAAAATTACTTTTTGAATAATTTACTATAGAAAAGGCAATCCCTGGCGTAATTAAATTTGCGACAGTAAAAAATTATTTTTTGAATAATTTACTATAGAAAAGGCAATCCCTGGCGTAATTAAAATTTGCGACAGTATAAAATTATTTTTGAATAATTTACTATAGAAAAGGCAATCCCTGGCGGAATTAAAACTTGCGACAGTAAAAAATTATTTTTGAATAATTTACTATAGAAAAGGCAATCCCTGGCGTAATTACAATTTGCGACAGTAGAAAATTATTTTTTTGATAATTTACTATAGAAAAGGCAATCCCTGGCGTAATTAAAATTTGCGACCGTAAAAAATTATTTTTTGAATAATTTACTATAGAAAAGGCAATCCCTGGCGTAATTAAAATTTGCGACAGTATAAAATTATTTTTTGAATAATTCACTATAGAAAAGGCAATCCCTGGCGGAATTAAAACTTGCGACAGTAAAAAATTATTTTTTGAATAATTTATTATAGAAAAGGCAATCCCTGGCGTAATTAAAATTTGCGACAGTATAAAATTATTTTTTGAATAATTTACTATAGAAAAGGCAATCCCTGGCGCAATTACAATTTGCGACAGTTGAAAATTATTTTTTGAATAATTTACTATAGAAAAGGCAATCCCTGGCGCAATTAAAATTTGCGACAGTAAAAAATTATTTTTTGAATAATTTACTATAGAAAAGGCAATCCCTGGCGTAATTAAAATTTGCGACAGTATAAAATTATTTTTTGAATAATTTACTATAGAAAAGGCAATCCCTGGCGTAATTAAAACTTGCGATAGTAAAAAATTATTTTTTGAATAATTTACTATAGAAAAGGCAATCCCTGGCGGATTTGAAATTTGCGACAGTATAAAATTATTTTTTGAATAATTTACTATAGAAAAGGCAATCCCTGGCGTAATTAAAATTTGCGACAGTTGAAAATTATTTTTGAATAATTTACTATAGAAAAGGCAATCCCTGGCGTAATTAAAATTTGCGACAGTATAAAATTATTTTTTGAATAATTTACTATAGAAAAGGCAATCCCTGGCGTAATTAAAATTTGCGACAGTATAAAATTATTTTTTGAATAATTTACTATCGAAAAGGCAATCCCTGGCGCAATTAAAATTTGCGAAAGTAGAAAATTATTTTTTGAATAATTTACTATAGAAAAGGCAATCCCTGGCGTAATTAAAATTTGCGACAGTTGAAAATTATTTTTTGAATAATTTACTATAGAAAAGGCAATCCCTGGCGTAATTAAAATTTGCGACAGTATAAAATTATTTTTTGAATAATTTACTATAGAAAAGCAATCCCTGGCGTAATTAAAATTTGCGACAGTATAAAATTATTTTTTGAATAATTTACCTGGCGAAATTGAAATTTGCGACAGTAGAAAATTATTTTTTGAATAATTTACTATAGAAAAGGCAATCCCTGGCGCAATTAAAATTTGCGACAGTAAAAAATTATTTTTTGAATAATTTACTATAGAAAAGGCAATCCCTGGCGTAATTAAAATTTGCGACAGTAGAAAATTATTTTTTGAATAATTTACTATAAAAAAGGCAATCCCTGGCGTAATTAAAATTTGCGACAGTATAAAATTATTTTTTGAATAATTTACTATAGAAAAGGCAATCCCTGACGCAATTAAAATTTACGACATTAAAAATTATTTTTTGAATAATTTACTATAGAAAAGGCAATCCCTGGCGCACTTAAAATTTGCGACAGTATAAAATTATTTTTTGAATAATTTACTATAGAAAAGGCAATCCCTGGCGTAATTAAAATTTGCGACAGTATAAAATTATTTTTTGAATAATTTACTATAGAAAAGGCAATCCCTGGCGTAATTAAAATTTGCGACAGTTGAAAATTATTTTTTGAATAATTTACTATAGAAAAGGTAATCCCTGGCGTAATTAAAATTTGCGACAGTAGAAAATTATTTTTTGAATAATGTACTATAGAAAAGGCAATCCCTGGCGTAATTAAAATTTGCGACAGTAGAAAATTATTTTTTGAATAATTTACTATAGAAAAGGCAATCCCTGGCGCACTTAAAATTTGCGACAGTATAAAATTATTTTTTGAATAATTTACTATAGAAAAGGCAATCCCTGGCGTAATTAAAATTTGCGACAGTATAAAATTATTTTTTGAATAATTTACTATAGAAAAGGCAATCCCTGGCGCAATTAAAATTTGCGACAGTAGAAAATTATTTTTTGAATAATTTACTATAGAAAGGCAATCCCTGGCGTAATTAAAATTTGCGACAGTAGAAAATTATTTTTTGAATAATTTACTATAGAAAAGGCAATCCCTGGCGCAATTAAAATTTGCGACAGTAGAAAATTATTTTTTGAATAATTTACTATAGAAAAGGCAATCCCTGGCGTATTTAAAATTTGCGACAGTAGAAAATTATTTTTTGAATAATTTACTATAGAAAAGGCAATCCCTGGCGTAATTAAAATTTGCGACAGTAAAAAATTATTTTTTGAATAATTTACTATAGAAAAGGCAATCCCTGGCGTAATTAAAATTTGCGACAGTAGAAAATTATTTTTTGAATAATTTACTATAGAAAAGGCAATCCCTGGCGTAATTAAAATTTGCGACAGTATAAAATTATTTTTTGAATAATTTACCTGGCGAAATTGAAATTTGCGACAGTATAAAATTATTTTGTGAATAATTTACTATAGAAAAGGCAATCCCTGGCGTAATTAAAATTTGCGGCAGTATAAAATTATTTTTTTTTAAAAATTTACTATAGAAAAGGCAATCCCTGGCGCAATTAAAATTTGCGACAGTAAAAAATTATTTTTTGAATAATTTACTATAGAAAAGGCAATACCTGGCGTAATTAAAATTTGCGACAGTATAAAATTATTTTTTGAATAATTTACTATAGAAAAGGCAATCCCTGGCGTAATTAAAATTTGCGACAGTATAAAATTATTTTTTGAATAATTTACTATAGAAAAGTCAATCCCTGGCGTAATTAAAATTTGCGACAGTATAAAATTATTTTTTGAATGATTTACCTGGCGAAATTGAAATTTGCGACAGTTGAAAATTATTTCTTGAATAATTTACTATAGAAAAGGCAATCACTGGCGTAATTAAAATTTGCGACAGTAAAAATAGAATTATTTTTTGAATAATTTACTATAGAAAAGGCAATCCCTGGCTCAATTAAAATTTGCGACAGTAGACAATTATTTTTTGAATAATGTACTATAGAAAAGGCAATCCCTGGCGTAATTAAAATTTGCGACAGTAGACAATTATTTTTTGAATAATGTACTATAGAAAAGGCAATCCCTGGCGTAATTAAAATTTGCGACAGTAGAAAATTATTTTTTGAATAATTTACTATAGAAAAGGCAATCCCTGCGCACTTAAAATTTGCGACAGTATAAAATTATTTTTTGAATAATTTACCTGGCGAAATTGAAATTTGCGACAGTTGAAAATTATTTCTTGAATAATTTACTATAGAAAAGGCAATCACTGGCGTAATTAAAATTTGCGACAGTAGAAAATTATTTTTTTAATAATTTACTATAGAAAAGGCAATCCCTGGCGTAATTAAAATTTGCGACAGTAGAAAATTATTTTTTGAATAATTTACTATAGAAAAGGCAATCCCTGGCGTAATTAAAATTTGCGACAGTAGACAATTATTTTTTGAATAATGTACTATAGAAAAGGCAATCCCTGGCGTAATTAAAATTTGCGACAGTAGAAAATTATTTTTTGAATAATTTACTATAGAAAAGGCAATCCCTGGCGCACTTAAAATTTGCGACAGTATAAAATTATTTTTTGAATAATTTACTATAGAAAAGGCAATCCCTGGCGTAATTAAAATTTGCGACAGTATAAAATTATTTTTTGAATAATTTACTATAGAAAAGGCAATCCCTGGCGCAATTAAAATTTGCGACAGTAGAAAATTATTTTTTGAATAATTTACTATAGAAAGGCAATCCCTGGCGTAATTAAAATTTGCGACAGTAGAAAATTATTTTTTGAATAATTTACTATAGAAAAGGCAATCCCTGGCGCAATTAAAATTTGCGACAGTAGAAAATTATTTTTTGAATAATTTACTATAGAAAAGGCAATCCCTGGCGTATTTAAAATTTGCGACAGTAGAAAATTATTTTTTGAATAATTTACTATAGAAAAGGCAATCCCTGGCGTAATTAAAATTTGCGACAGTAAAAAATTATTTTTTGAATAATTTACTATAGAAAAGGCAATCCCTGGCGTAATTAAAATTTGCGACAGTAGAAAATTATTTTTTGAATAATTTACTATAGAAAAGGCAATCCCTGGCGTAATTAAAATTTGCGACAGTATAAAATTATTTTTTGAATAATTTACCTGGCGAAATTGAAATTTGCGACAGTATAAAATTATTTTGTGAATAATTTACTATAGAAAAGGCAATCCCTGGCGTAATTAAAATTTGCGACAGTATAAAATTATTTTTTTTTAAAAATTTACTATAGAAAAGGCAATCCCTGGCGCAATTAAAATTTGCGACAGTAAAAAATTATTTTTTGAATAATTTACTATAGAAAAGGCAATACCTGGCGTAATTAAAATTTGCGACAGTATAAAATTATTTTTTGAATAATTTACTATAGAAAAGGCAATCCCTGGCGTAATTAAAATTTGCGACAGTATAAAATTATTTTTTGAATAATTTACTATAGAAAAGTCAATCCCTGGCGTAATTAAAATTTGCGACAGTATAAAATTATTTTTTGAATGATTTACCTGGCGAAATTGAAATTTGCGACAGTTGAAAATTATTTCTTGAATAATTTACTATAGAAAAGGCAATCACTGGCGTAATTAAAATTTGCGACAGTAGAAAATTATTTTTTGAATAATTTACTATAGAAAAGGCAATCCCTGGCATAATTAAAATTTGCGACAGTAGAAAATTATTTTTTGAATAATTTACTATAGAAAAGGCAATCCCTGGCGTAATTAAAATTTGCGACAGTATAAAATTATTTTTTGAATAATTTACTATAGAAAAGGCAATCCCTGGCTCAATTAAAATTTGCGACAGTAAAAAATTATTTTTTGAATAATTTACTATAGAAAAGGCAATCCCTGACGCACTTAAAATTTGCGACAGTTGAAAATTATTTTTTGAATAATTTACTATAGAAAAGGCAATCCCTGGCGTAATTAAAATTTGCGACATTATAAAATTATTTTTTGAATAATTTACCTGGCGAAATTGAAATTTGCGACAGTATAAAATTATTTTTTTAATAATTTACTATAGAAAAGGCAATCCCTGCCGTAATTAAAATTTGCGACAGTAGAAAATTATTTTTTGAATAATTTACTATAGAAAAGGCAATCCCTGGCGTAATTAAAATTTGCGACAGTATAAAATTATTTTTTGAATAATTTACTATAGAAAAGGCAATCCCTGGCGTAATTAAAATTTGCGACAGTAGACAATTATTTTTTGAATAATGTACTATAGAAAAGGCAATCCCTGGCGTAATTAAAATTTGCGACAGTATAAAATTATTTTTTGAATAATTTACTATAGAAAAGGCAATCCCTGGCGTAATTAAAATTTGCGACAGTAAAAAATTATTTTTTGAATAATTTACTATAGAAAAGGCAATCCCTGGCGTAATTAAAATTTGCGACAGTAGAAAATTATTTTTTGAATAATTTACTATAGAAAAGGCAATCCCTGGCGTAATTAAAATTTGCGACAGTATAAAATTATTTTTTGAATAATTTACCTGGCGAAATTGAAATTTGCGACAGTATAAAATTATTTTGTGAATAATTTACTATAGAAAAGGCAATCCCTGGCGTAATTAAAATTTGCGGCAGTATAAAATTATTTTTTTTTAAAAATTTACTATAGAAAAGGCAATCCCTGGCGCAATTAAAATTTGCGACAGTAAAAAATTATTTTTTGAATAATTTACTATAGAAAAGGCAATACCTGGCGTAATTAAAATTTGCGACAGTATAAAATTATTTTTTGAATAATTTACTATAGAAAAGGCAATCCCTGGCGTAATTAAAATTTGCGACAGTATAAAATTATTTTTTGAATAATTTACTATAGAAAAGTCAATCCCTGGCGTAATTAAAATTTGCGACAGTATAAAATTATTTTTTGAATGATTTACCTGGCGAAATTGAAATTTGCGACAGTTGAAAATTATTTCTTGAATAATTTACTATAGAAAAGGCAATCACTGGCGTAATTAAAATTTGCGACAGTAGAAAATTATTTTTTGAATAATTTACTATAGAAAAGGCAATCCCTGGCTCAATTAAAATTTGCGACAGTAGACAATTATTTTTTGAATAATGTACTATAGAAAAGGCAATCCCTGGCGTAATTAAAATTTGCGACAGTAGACAATTATTTTTTGAATAATGTACTATAGAAAAGGCAATCCCTGGCGTAATTAAAATTTGCGACAGTAGAAAATTATTTTTTGAATAATTTACTATAGAAAAGGCAATCCCTGGCGCACTTAAAATTTGCGACAGTATAAAATTATTTTTTGAATAATTTACCTGGCGAAATTGAAATTTGCGACAGTTGAAAATTATTTCTTGAATAATTTACTATAGAAAAGGCAATCACTGGCGTAATTAAAATTTGCGACAGTAGAAAATTATTTTTTTAATAATTTACTATAGAAAAGGCAATCCCTGGCGTAATTAAAATTTGCGACAGTAGAAAATTATTTTTTGAATAATTTACTATAGAAAAGGCAATCCCTGGCGTAATTAAAATTTGCGACAGTAGACAATTATTTTTTGAATAATGTACTATAGAAAAGGCAATCCCTGGCGTAATTAAAATTTGCGACAGTAGAAAATTATTTTTTGAATAATTTACTATAGAAAAGGCAATCCCTGGCGCACTTAAAATTTGCGACAGTATAAAATTATTTTTTGAATAATTTACTATAGAAAAGGCAATCCCTGGCGTAATTAAAATTTGCGACAGTATAAAATTATTTTTTGAATAATTTACTATAGAAAAGGCAATCCCTGGCGCAATTAAAATTTGCGACAGTAGAAAATTATTTTTTGAATAATTTACTATAGAAAGGCAATCCCTGGCGTAATTAAAATTTGCGACAGTAGAAAATTATTTTTTGAATAATTTACTATAGAAAAGGCAATCCCTGGCGCAATTAAAATTTGCGACAGTAGAAAATTATTTTTTGAATAATTTACTATAGAAAAGGCAATCCCTGGCGTATTTAAAATTTGCGACAGTAGAAAATTATTTTTTGAATAATTTACTATAGAAAAGGCAATCCCTGGCGTAATTAAAATTTGCGACAGTAAAAAATTATTTTTTGAATAATTTACTATAGAAAAGGCAATCCCTGGCGTAATTAAAATTTGCGACAGTAGAAAATTATTTTTTGAATAATTTACTATAGAAAAGGCAATCCCTGGCGTAATTAAAATTTGCGACAGTATAAAATTATTTTTTGAATAATTTACCTGGCGAAATTGAAATTTGCGACAGTATAAAATTATTTTGTGAATAATTTACTATAGAAAAGGCAATCCCTGGCGTAATTAAAATTTGCGACAGTATAAAATTATTTTTTTTTAAAAATTTACTATAGAAAAGGCAATCCCTGGCGTAATTAAAATTTGCGACAGTAAAAAATTATTTTTTGAATAATTTACTATAGAAAAGGCAATACCTGGCGTAATTAAAATTTGCGACAGTATAAAATTATTTTTTGAATAATTTACTATAGAAAAGGCAATCCCTGGCGTAATTAAAATTTGCGACAGTATAAAATTATTTTTTGAATAATTTACTATAGAAAAGTCAATCCCTGGCGTAATTAAAATTTGCGACAGTATAAAATTATTTTTTGAATGATTTACCTGGCGAAATTGAAATTTGCGACAGTTGAAAATTATTTCTTGAATAATTTACTATAGAAAAGGCAATCACTGGCGTAATTAAAATTTGCGACAGTAGAAAATTATTTTTTGAATAATTTACTATAGAAAAGGCAATCCCTGGCATAATTAAAATTTGCGACAGTAGAAAATTATTTTTTGAATAATTTACTATAGAAAAGGCAATCCCTGGCGTAATTAAAATTTGCGACAGTATAAAATTATTTTTTGAATAATTTACTATAGAAAAGGCAATCCCTGGCTCAATTAAAATTTGCGACAGTAAAAAATTATTTTTTGAATAATTTACTATAGAAAAGGCAATCCCTGACGCACTTAAAATTTGCGACAGTTGAAAATTATTTTTTGAATAATTTACTATAGAAAAGGCAATCCCTGGCGTAATTAAAATTTGCGACATTATAAAATTATTTTTTGAATAATTTACCTGGCGAAATTGAAATTTGCGACAGTATAAAATTATTTTTTTAATAATTTACTATAGAAAAGGCAATCCCTGCCGTAATTAAAATTTGCGACAGTAGAAAATTATTTTTTGAATAATTTACTATAGAAAAGGCAATCCCTGGCGTAATTAAAATTTGCGACAGTATAAAATTATTTTTTGAATAATTTACTATAGAAAAGGCAATCCCTGGCGTAATTAAAATTTGCGACAGTTGAAAATTATTTTTTGAATAATTTACTATAGAAAAGGCAATCCCTGGCGTAATTAAAATTTGCGACAGTATAAAATTATTTTTTGAATAATTTACTATAGAAAAGGCAATCCCTGGCGTAATTAAAATTTGCGACAGTTGAAAATTATTTTTTGAATGATTTACCTGGCGAAATTGAAATTTGCGACAGTTGAAAATTATTTCTTGAATAATTTACTATAGAAAAGGCAATCACTGGCGTAATTAAAATTTGCGACAGTAGAAAATTATTTTTTGAATAATTTACTATAGAAAAGGCAATCCCTGGCATAATTAAAATTTGCGACAGTAGAAAATTATTTTTTGAATAATTTACTATAGAAAAGGCAATCCCTGGCGTAATTAAAATTTGCGACAGTATAAAATTATTTTTTGAATAATTTACTATAGAAAAGGCAATCCCTGGCTCAATTAAAATTTGCGACAGTAAAAAATTATTTTTTGAATAATTTACTATAGAAAAGGCAATCCCTGACGCACTTAAAATTTGCGACAGTTGAAAATTATTTTTTGAATAATTTACTATAGAAAAGGCAATCCCTGGCGTAATTAAAATTTGCGACAGTATAAAATTATTTTTTGAATAATTTACCTGGCGAAATTGAAATTTGCGACAGTATAAAATTATTTTTTTAATAATTTACTATAGAAAAGGCAATCCCTGGCGTAATTAAAATTTGCGACAGTAGAAAATTATTTTTTGAATAATTTACTATAGAAAAGGCAATCCCTGGCGTAATTAAAATTTGCGACAGTATAAAATTATTTTTTGAATAATTTACTATAGAAAAGGCAATCCCTGGCGTAATTAAAATTTGCGACAGTTGAAAATTATTTTTTGAATAATTTACTATAGAAAAGGCAATCCCTGGCGTAATTAAAATTTGCGACAGTATAAAATTATTTTTTGAATAATTTACTATAGAAAAGGCAATCCCTGGCGTAATTAAAATTTGCGACAGTTGAAAATTATTTTTTGAATAATTTACTATAGAAAAGGCAATCCCTGGCGTAATTAAAACTTGCGACAGTAGAAAATTATTTTTTGAATAATTTACTATAGAAAAGGCAATCCCTGGCGTAATTAAAATTTGCGACAGTAGAAAATTATTTTTTGAATAATTTACTATAGAAAAGGCAATCCCTGGCGTAATTAAAATTTGCGACAGTATAAAATTATTTTTTGAATAATTTACTATAGAAAAGGCAATCCCTGGTGCAATTAAAATTAGCGACAGTAAAAAATTATTTTTTGAATAATTTACTATAGAAAAGGCAATCCCTGGCGCAATTAAAATTTGCGACAGTTGAAAATTATTTTTTTGAAAAATTTACTATAGAAAAGGCAATCCCTGGCGTAATTAAAATTTGCGACAGTATAAAATTATTTTTTGAATAATTTACCTGGCGAAATTGAAATTTTCGACAGTATAAAATTATTTTTTGAATAATTTACTATAGAAAAGGCAATCCCTGGCGTAATTAAAATTTGCGACAGTAGAAAATTATTTTTTGAATAATTTACTATAGAAAAGGCAATCCCTGGCGTAATTAAAATTTGCGACAGTAGAAAATTATTTTTTGAATAATTTACTATAGAAAAGGCAATCCCTGGCGTAATTAAAATTTGCGACAGGATAAAATTATTTTTTGAATAATTTACTATAGAAAAGGCAATCCCTGGCGTAATTAAAATTTGCGACAGTATAAAATTATTTTTTGAATAATTTACTATAGAAAAGGCAATCCCTGGCGTAATTAAAATTTGCGACAGTAGAAAATTATTTTTTGAATAATTTACTATAGAAAAGGCAATCCCTGGCGTAATTAAAATTTGCGGTAGTAGAAAATTATTTTCTGAATAATTTACTATAGAAAAGGCAATCCCTGGCGCAATTAAAATTTGCGACAGTAACAAATTATTTTTTGAATAATTTACTATAGAAAAGGCAATCCCTGGCGTAATTAAAATTTGCGACAGTAGAAAATTATTTTTTGAATAATTTACTATAGAAAAGGCAAACCCTGGCGTAATTAAAATTTGCGACAGTAGAAAATTATTTTTTGAATAATTTACTATAGAAAAGGCAATCCCTGGCGTAATTAAAATTTGCGACAGTATAAAATTATTTTTTGAATAATTTACTATAGAAAAGGTAATCCCTGGGATATTTAAAATTTTCGACAGTAGAAAATTATTTTTTGAATAATTTACTATAGAAAAGGCAATCCCTGGCGTAATTAAAATGTGCGACAGTAGAAAATTATTTTTTGAATAATTTACTATAGAAAAGGCAATCCCTGGCGTAATTAAAATTTGCGACAGTTGAAAATTATTTTTTGAATAATTTACTATAGAAAAGGCAATCCCTGGCGTAATTAAAATTTGCGACAGTTGAAAATTATTTTTTGAATAATTTACTATAGAAAAGGCAATCCCTGGCGTAATTAAAATTTGCGACAGTAGAAAATTATTTTTTGAATAATTTACTATAGAAAAGGCAATCCCTGGCGTAATTAAAATTTGCGACAGTAGAAAATTATTTTTTGAATAATTTACTATAGAAAAGGCAATCCCTGGCGTAATTAAAATTTGCGACAGGATAAAATTATTTTTTGAATAATTTACTATAGAAAAGGCAATCCCTGGCGTAATTAAAATTTGCGACAGTATAAAATTATTTTTTGAATAATTTACTATAGAAAAGGCAATCCCTGGCGTAATTAAAATTTGCGACAGTAGAAAATTATTTTTTGAATAATTTACTATAGAAAAGGCAATCCCTGGCGTAATTAAAATTTGCGGTAGTAGAAAATTATTTTCTGAATAATTTACTATAGAAAAGGCAATCCCTGGCGCAATTAAAATTTGCGACAGTAACAAATTATTTTTTGAATAATTTACTATAGAAAAGGCAATCCCTGGCGTAATTAAAATTTGCGACAGTAGAAAATTATTTTTTGAATAATTTACTATAGAAAAGGCAAACCCTGGCGTAATTAAAATTTGCGACAGTAGAAAATTATTTTTTGAATAATTTACTATAGAAAAGGCAATCCCTGGCGTAATTAAAATTTGCGACAGTATAAAATTATTTTTTGAATAATTTACTATAGAAAAGGCAATCCCTGGGATATTTAAAATTTTCGACAGTAGAAAATTATTTTTTGAATAATTTACTATAGAAAAGGCAATCCCTGGCGTAATTAAAATGTGCGACAGTAGAAAATTATTTTTTGAATAATTTACTATAGAAAAGGCAATCCCTGACGTAATTAAAATTTGCGACAGTTGAAAATTATTTTTTGAATAATTTACTATAGAAAAGGCAATCCCTGGCGTAATTAAAATTTGCGACAGTTGAAAATTATTTTTTGAATAATTTACTATAGAAAAGGCAATCCCTGGCGTAATTAAAATTTGCGACAGTATAAAATTATTTTTTGAATAATTTACTATAGAAAAGGCAATCCCTGGCGTAATTAAAATTTGCGACAGTATAAAATTATTTTTTGAATAATTTACTATCGAAAAGGCAATCCCTGCCGCAATTAAAATTTGCGAAAGTAGAAAATTATTTTTTGAATAATTTACTATAGAAAAGGCAATCCCTGGCGTAATTAAAATTTGCGACAGTTGAAAATTATTTTTTGAATAATTTACTATAGAAAAGGCAATCCCTGGCGTAATTAAAATTTGCGACAGTATAAAATTATTTTTTGAATAATTTACTATAGAAAAGGCAATCCCTGGCGTAATTAAAATTTGCGACAGAATAAAATTATTTTTTGAATAATTTACCTGGCGAAATTGAAATTTGCGACAGTAGAAAATTATTTTTTGAATATTTTACTATAGAAAAGGCAATCCCTGGCGCAATTAAAATTTGCGACAGCAAAAATTATTTTTTGAATAATTTACTATAGAAAAGGCAATCCCTGGCGTAATTAAAATTTGCGACAGTAGAAAATTATTTTTTGAATAATTTACTATAAAAAAGGCAATCCCTGGCGTAATTAAAATTTGCGACAGTTTAAAATTATTTTTTGAATAATTTACTATAGAAAAGGCAATCCCTGGCGCAATTAAAATTTGCGACATTAAAAATTATTTTTTGAATAATTTACTATAGAAAAGGCAATCCCTGGCGCACTTAAAATTTGCGACAGTATAAAATTATTTTTTGAATAATTTACTATAGAAAAGGCAATCCCTGGCGTAGTTAAAATTTGCGACAGTATAAAATTATTTTTTGAATAATTTACTATAGAAAAGGCAATCCCTGGCGTAATTAAAATTTGCGACAGTTGAAAATTATTTTTTGAATAATTTACTATAGAAAAGGTAATCCCTGGCGTAATTAAAATTTGCGACAATAGAAAATTATTTTTTGAATAATGTACTATAGAAAAGGCAATCCCTGGCGTAATTAAAATTTGCGACAGTAGAAAATTATTTTTTTGAATAATTTACTATAGAAAAGGCAATCCCTGGCGTAATTAAAATTTGCGACAGTATAAAATTATTTTTTGAATAATTTACTATAGAAAAGGCAATCCCTGGCGTAATTAAAATTTGCGACAGTATAAAATTATTTTTTGAATAATTTACTATAGAAAAGGCAATCCCTGGCGCAATTAAAATTTGCGACAGTAGAAAATTATTTTTTGAATAATTTACTATAGAAAAGGCAATCCCTGGCGTAATTAAAATTTGCGACAGTAGAAAATTATTTTTTGAATAATTTACTATAGAAAAGGCAATCCCTGGCGCAATTAAAATTTGCGACAGTAGAAAATTATTTTTTGAATAATTTACTATAGAAAAGGCAATCCCTGGCGTATTTAAAATTTGCGACAGTAGAAAATTATTTTTTGAATAATTTACTATAGAAAAGGCAATCCCTGGCGTAATTAAAATTTGCGACAGTAAAAAATTATTTTTTGAATAATTTACTATACAAAAGGCAATCCCTGGCGTAATTAAAATTTGCGACAGTAGAAAATTATTTTTTGAATAATTTGCTATAGAAAAGGCAATCCCTGGCGTAATTAAAATTTGCGACAGTATAAAATTATTTTTTGAATAATTTACCTGGCGAAATTGAAATTTGCGACAGTATAAAATTATTTTGTGAATAATTTACTATAGAAAAGGCAATCCCTGGCGTAATTAAAATTTGCGACAGTATAAAATTATTTTTTTTTAAAAATTTACTATAGAAAAGGCAATCCCTGGCGCAATTAAAATTTGCGACAGTAAAAAATTATTTTTTGAATAATTTACTATAGAAAAGGCAATACCTGGCGTAATTAAAATTTGCGACAGTATAAAATTATTTTTTGAATAATTTACTATAGAAAAGGCAATCCCTGGCGTAATTAAAATTTGCGACAGTATAAAATTATTTTTTGAATGATTTACCTGGCGAAATTGAAATTTGCGACAGTTGAAAATTATTTCTTGAATAATTTACTATAGAAAAGGCAATCACTGGCGTAATTAAAATTTGCGACAGTAGAAAATTATTTTTTGAATAATTTACTATAGAAAAGGCAATCCCTGGCTTAATTAAAATTTGCGACAGTAGAAAATTATTTTTTGAATAATTTACTATAGAAAAGGTAATCCCTGGCGTAAATAAAATTTGCGACAGTATAAAATTATTTTTTGAATAATTTACTATAGAAAAGGCAATCCCTGGCTCAATTAAAATTTGCGACAGTAAAAAATTATTTTTTGAATAATTTACTATAGAAAAGGCAATCCCTGGCGCACTTAAAATTTGCGACAGTTGAAAATTATTTTTTGAATAATTTACTATAGAAAAGGCAATCCCTGGCGTAATTAAAATTTGCGACAGTATAAAATTATTTTTTGAATAATTTACCTGGCGAAATTGAAATTTGCGACAGTATAAAATTATTTTTTGAATAATTTACTATAGAAAAGGCAATCCCTGGCGTAATTAAAATTTGCGACAGTAGAAAATTATTTTTTGAATAATTTACTATAGAAAAGGCAATCCCTGGCGTAATTAAAATTTGCGACAGTTGAAAATATTTTTTTGAATAATTTACTATAGAAAAGGCAATCCCTGGCGTAATTAAAATTTGCGATAGTAGAAAATTATTTTTTGAATAATTTACTATAGAAAAGGCAATCCCTGGCGTAATTAAAATTTGCGACAGTAGAAAATTATTTTTTGAATTTTTTACTATAGAAAAGGCAATCCCTGGCGCAAATAAAATTTGCGACAGTATAAAATGTTTTTTTGAATAATTTACCTGGCGAAATTGAAATTTGCGACAGTATAAAATTATTTTTTGAATAATTTACTATAGAAAAGGCAATCCCTGGCGCACTTAAAATTTGCGACAGTATAAAATTATTTTTTGAATAATTTACTATAGAAAAGGCAATCCCTGGCGTAATTAAAATTTGCGACAATATAAAATTATTTTTTGAATAATTTACTATAGAAAAGGCAATCCCTGGCGTAATTAAAATTTGCGACAGTATAAAATTATTTTTTGAATAATTTACTATAGAAAAGGCAATCCCTGGCGTAATTAAAATTTGCGACAGTTGAAAATTATTTTTTGAATAATTTACTATAGAAAAGGCAATCCCTGGCGTAATTAAAATTTGCGACAGTATAAAATTATTTTTTGAATAATTTACTATAGAAAAGGCAATCCCTGGCGTAATTAAAATTTGCGACAATTGAAAATTATTTTTTGAATAATTTACTATAGAAAAGGCAATCCCTGGCGTAATTAAAACTTGCGACAGTAGAAAATTATTTTTTGAATAATTTACTATAGAAAAGGCAATCCCTGGCGTAATTAAAATTTGCGACAGTAGAAAATTATTTTTTGAATAATTTACTATAGAAAAGGCAATCCCTGGCGTAATTAAAATTTGCGACAGTATAAAATTATTTTTTGAATAATTTACTATAGAAAAGGCAATCCCTGGCGCAATTAAAATTTGCGACAGTAAAAAATTATTTTTTGAATAATTTACTATAGAAAAGGCAATCCCTGGCGCAATTAAAATTTGCGACAGTTGAAAATTATTTTTTTGCAAAATTTACTATAGAAAAGGCAATCCCTGGCGTAATTAAAATTTGCGACAGTATAAAATTATTTTTTGAATAATTTACCTGGCGAAATTGAAATTTTCGACAGTATAAAATTATTTTTTGAATAATTTACTATAGAAAAGGCAATCCCTTGCGTAATTAAAATTTGCGACAGTAGAAAATTATTTTTTGAATAATTTACTATAGAAAAGGCAATCCCTGGCGTAATTAAAATTTGCGACAGGATAAAATTATTTTTTGAATAATTTACTATAGAAAAGGCAATCCTTGGCGTAATTAAAATTTGCGACAGTATAAAATTATTTTTTGAATAATTTACTATAGAAAAGGCAATCCCTGGCGTAATTAAAATTTGCGACAGTAGAAAATTATTTTTTGAATAATTTACTATAGAAAAGGCAATCCCTGGCGTAATTAAAATTTGCGGTAGTAGAAAATTATTTTTTGAATAATTTACTATAGAAAAGGCAATCCCTGGCGCAATTAAAATTTGCGACAGTAAAAAATTATTTTTTGAATAATTTACTATAGAAAAGGCAATCCCTGGCGTAATTAAAATTTGCGACAGTAGAAAATTATTTTTTGAATAATTTACTATAGAAAAGGCAATCCCTGGCGTAATTAAAATTTGCGACAGTAGAAAATTATTTTTTGAATAATTTACTATAGAAAAGGCAATCCCTGGCGTAATTAAAATTTGCGACAGTATAAAATTATTTTTTGAATAATATACTATAGAAAAGGCAATCCCTGGGATATTTAAAATTTTCGACAGTAGAAAATTATTTTTTGAATAATTTACTATAGAAAAGGCAATCCCTGGCGTAATTAAAATGTGCGACAGTAGAAAATTATTTTTTGAATAATTTACTATAGAAAAGGCAATCCCTGGCGTAATTAAAATTTGCGACAGTATAAAATTATTTTTTGAATAATTTACTATAGAAAAGGCAATCCCTGGCGTAATTAAAACTTGCGATAGTAAAAAATTATTTTTTGAATAATTTACTATTGAAAAGGCAATCCCTGGCGTAATTAAAATTTGCGACAGTAAAAAATTATTTTTTGAATAATTTACTATAGAAAAGGCAATCCCTGGCGCACTTAAAATTGGCGACAGTAGAAAATTATTTTTTGAATAATTTACTATAGAAAAGGCAATCCCTGGCGTAATTAAAATTTGCGACAATATAAAATTATTTTTTGAATAATTTACTATAGAAAAGGCAATCCCTGGCGTAATTAAAATTTGCGACAATATAAAATTATTTTTTGAATAATTTACTATAGAAAAGGCAATCCCTGGCGCAATTAAAACTTGCGATAGTAAAAAATTAATTTGTGAGAAATTTACTATAGAAAAGGCAATCCCTGGGATATTTAAAATTTGCGACAGTAGAAAATTATTTTTTGAATAATTTACTATAGAAAAGGCAATCCCTGGCGCACTTAAAATTTGCGACAGTATAAAATTATTTTTTGAATAATTTACTATAGAAAAGGCAATGCCTGGCGTAATTAAAATTTGCTATATTAAAAAATTATTTTTTGAATAATTTACTATAGAAAAGGCAATCCCTGGCGCAATTAAAACTTGCGATAGTAAAAAATTAATTTGTGAGAAATTTACTATAGAAAAGGCAATCCCTGGGATATTTAAAATTTGCGACAGTAAAAAATTATTTTTTGAATAATTTACTATAGAAAAGGCAATTCCTGGCGTAATTAAAATTTGCGACAGTAAAAAATTATTTTTTGAATAATTTACTATAGAAAAGGCAATCCCTGGCGCACTTAAAATTTGCAACAGTAGAAAATTATTTTTTGAATAATTTACTATAGAAAAGGCAATCCCTGGGATATTTAAAATTTTCGACAGTAGAAAATTATTTTTTGAATAATTTACTATAGAAAAGGCAATCCCTGGCGTAATTAAAATGTGCGAGAGTAGAAAATTATTTTTTGAATAATTTACTATAGAAAAGGCAATCCCTGGCGTAATTAAAATTTGCGACAGTATAAAATTATTTTTTGAATAATTTACTATAAAAAAGGCAATCCCTGGGATATTTAAAATTTGCGACAGTAAAAAATTATTTTTTTGCAAAATTTACTATAGAAAAGGCAATCCCTGGCGTAATTAAAATTTGCGACAGTTGAAAATTATTTTTTGAATAATTTACTATAGAAAAGGCAATCCCTGGCGTAATTAAAATTTGCGACAGTATAAAATTATTTTTTGAATAATTTACTATAGAAAAGGCAATCCCTGGCGCACTTAAAATTTGCGGCAGTATAAAATTATTTTTTGAATAATTTACTATAGAAAAGGCAATCCCTGGGATATTTAAAATTTGCGACAGTAGAAAATTATTTTTTGAATAATTTACTATAGAAAAGGCAATCCCTGGGATATTTAAAATTTGCGACAGTAGAAAATTATTTTTTGAATAATTTACTATAGAAAAGGCAATCCCTGGCGTAATTAAAATTTGCGACAGTATAAAATTATTTTTTGAATAATTTACTATAGAAAAGGCAATCCCTGGCGTAATTAAAATTTGCGACAGTAAAAAATTATTTTTTGAATAATTTACTATAGAAAAGGCAATCCCTGGCGTAATTAAAATTTGCGACAGTATAAAATTATTTTTTGAATAATTTACTATAGAAAAGGCAATCCCTGGGATATTTAAAATTTGCGACAGTAGAAAATTATTTTTTGAATAATTTACTATAGAAAAGGCAATCCCTGGCGTAATTAAAATTTGCGACAGTAGAAAATTATTTTTTGAATAATTTACTATGGAAAAGGCAATCCCTGGCGTAATTAAAATTTGCGACAGTAAAAAATTATTTTTTGAATAATTTACTACAGAAAAGGCAATCCCTGGCGCACTTAAAATTTGCGACAGTAGAAAATTATTTTTTGAATAATTTACTATAGAAAAGGCAATCCCTGGCGGATTTGAAATTTGCGACAGTAAAAAATTATTTTTTGAATAATTTACTATAGAAAAGGCAATCCCTGGCGTAATTAAAATTTGCGACAGTATAAAATTATTTTTTGAATAATTTACTATAGAAAAGGCAATCCCTGGCGTAATTAAAATTTGCGACAGTATAAAATTATGTTTTGAATAATTTACTATAGAAAAGGCAATCCCTGGCGTAGTTAAAATTTGCGACAGTTGAAAATTATTTTTTGAATAATTTACTATAGAAAAGGCAATCCCTGCCGTAATTAAAATTTGCGACCAGTAAAAAATTATTTTTTGAATAATTTACTATAGAAAAGGCAATCCCTGGCGTAATTAAAACTTGCGATAGTAAGAAATTAATTTGTGAGAAATTTACTATAGAAAAGGCAATCCCTGGGATATTTAAAATTTGCGACAGTAAAAAATTATTTTTTGAATAATTTACTATAAAAAAGGCAATCCCTGGCGTAATTAAAATTTGCGACAGTAAAAAATTATTTTTTGAATAATTTACCATAGAAAAGGCAATCCCTGGCGCACTTAAAATTTTCGACAGTATAAAATTATTTTTTGAATAATTTACTATAGAAAAGGCAATCCCTGGCGTAATTAAAACTTGCGACAGTTGAAAATTATTTTTTGAATAATTTACTATAGAAAAGGCAATCCCTGGCGTAATTAAAATTTGCGACAGTAAAAAATTATTTTTTTGCAAAATTTACTATAGAAAAGGCAATCCCTGGCGTAATTAAAATTTGCGACAGTTGAAAATTATTTTTTGAATAATTTACTATAGAAAAGGCAATCCCTGGCGTAATTAAAATTTGCGACAGTAAAAAATTATTTTTTGAATAATTTACTATAGAAAAGGCAATCCCTGGCGTAATTAAAATTTGCGACAGTAAAAAATTATTTTTTTGCAAAATTTACTATAGAAAAGGCAAGACCTGGCGTAATTAAAATTTGCGACAGTATAATATTATTTTTTGAATAATTTACTATAGAATAGGCAATACCTGGCGTAATTAAAATTTGCGACAGTATAATATTATTTTTTGAATAATTTACTATAGAAAAGGCAATCCCTGGCGTAATTAAAATTTGCAACAGTATAAAATTATTTTTTGAATAATTTACTATAGAAAAGGCAATCCCTGGGATATTTAAAATTTGCGACAGTAGAAAATTATTTTTTGAATAATTTACTATAGAAAAGGCAATCCCTGGCGTAGTTAAAATTTGCGACAGTAGAAAATTATTTTTTGAATAATTTACTATAGAAAAGGCAATCCCTGGCGTAATTAAAATTTGCGACAGTATAAAATTATTTTTTGAACAATTTACTATAGAAAAGGCAATCCCTGGCGAAATTGAAATTTGCGACAGCATAAAATTATTTTTTGAATAATTTACTATAGAAAAGGCAATCCCTGGGATATTTAAAATTTGCGACAGTAGAAAATTATTTTTTGAATAATTTACTATAGAAAAGGCAATCCCTGGCGTAATTAAAATTTGCGACAGTAGAAAATTATTTTTTGAATAATTTACTATAGGAAAGGCATTCCCTGGCGCAATTAAAATTTGCGACATTAAAAAATTATTTTTTGAATAATTTACTATAGAAAAGGCAATCCCTGGCGTAATTAAAATTTGCGACAGTATAAAATTATTTTTTGAATAATTTACTAGAGAAAAGGCAATCCCTGGGATATTTAAAATTTGCGACAGTAGAAAATTATTTTTTGAATAATTTACTATAGAAAAGGCAATCCCTGGCGCACTTAAAATTTGCGACAGTAGAAAATTATTTTTTGAATAATTTACTATAGAAAAGGAAATCCCTGGCGTAATTAAAATTTGCGACAGTATAAAATAATTTTTTGAATAATTTACTATAGAAAAGGCAATCCCTGGCGTAATTAAAATTTGCGACAGTAAAAAATTATTTTTTGAATAATTTACTACAGAAAAGGCAATCCCTGGCGTAATTAAAATTTGCGACAGTATAAAATTATTTTTTGAATAATTTACTATAGAAAAGGTAATCCCTGGCGCAATTAAAATTTGCGACAGTAAAAAATTATTTTTTGAATAATTTACTATAGAAATGGCAATCCCTGGCGTAATCAAAATTTGCGAGAGTAAAAAATTATTTTTTGAATAATTTACTATAGAAAAGGCTATCCCTGGCGCACTTAAAATTTGCGACAGTAGAAAATTATTTTTTGAATAATTTACTATAGAAAAGGCAACCCTGGCGTAGTTAAAATTTGCGACAGTATAAAATAATTTTTTGAATAATTTACTATAGAAAAGGCAATCCCTGGCGCAATTAAAATTTGCGACAGTAGAAAATTATTTTTTGAATAATTTACTATAGAAAAGGCAATCCCTGGCGTAATTAAAATTTGCGACAGTTGAAAATTATTTTTTGAATAATTTACTATAGAAAAGGCAATCCCTGGTGTAATTAAAATTTGCGATAGTAAAAAATTATTTTTTGAATAATTTACTATAGAAAAGGCAATCCCTGGCGCACTTAAAATTTGCGACAGTAAAAAATTATTTTTTGAATAATTTACAATAGAAAAGGCAATCCCTGGCGTAATTAAAATTTGCGACAGTAAAAAATTATTTTTTGAATAATTTACTATAGAAAAGGCAATCCCTGACGTAATTAAAATTTGCGACAGTAGAAAATTATTTTTTGAATAATTTACTATAGAAAAGGCAATCCCTGGTGTAATTAAAATTTGCGATATTAAAAAATTATTTTTTGAATAATTTACTATAGAAAAGGCAATCCCTGGCGTAATTAAAATTTGCGACAGTTGAAAATCATTTTTTAATAATTTACTATAAAAAAGGCAATCCCTGGCGTAATTAAAATTTGCGACAGTAAAAAATTATTTTTTGCAAAATTTACTATAGAAAAGGCAATCCCTGGCGTAATTAAAATTTGCGACAGTATAAAATTATTTTTTGAATAATTTACTATAGAAAAGGCAATCCCTGGGATATTTAAAATTTGCGACAGTAGAAAATTATTTTTTGAATAATTTACTATAGAAAAGGCAATCCCTGGCGTAATTAAAATTTGCGACAGTTGAAAATTATTTTGTGAGAAATTTACTATAGAAAAGGCAATCCCTGGCGTAATTAAAATTTGTGACAGTAGAAAATTATTTTTTGAATAATTTACTATAGAAAAGGCAATCCCTGACGTAATTAAAATTTGCGACAGTAGAAAATTATTTTTTGAATAATTTACTATAGAAAAGGCAGTCCCTGGCGTAATTAAAATTTGCGAAAATATGAAATTATTTTTTGAATAATTTACTATAGAAAAGGCAATCCCTGGGAAATTTAAAATTTTCGACAGTAGAAAATAATTTTTTGAATAATTTACTATAGAAAAGGCAATCCCTGGCGTAATTAAAATTTGCGACAGTAGAAAATTATTTTTTGAATAATTTACTATAGAAAAGGCAATCCCTGGCGTAATTAAAATTTGCGACAGTATAAAATTATTTTTTGAATAATTTACTACAGAAAAGGCAATCCCTGGCGTAATTAAAACTTGCGATAGTAAAAAATTATTTTTTGAATAATTTACTATAGAAAAGGCAATCCCTGGCGTAATTAAAATTTGCGACAGTAAAAAATTATTTTTTGAATAATTTACTATAGAAAAGGCAATCCCTGGCCACTTAAAATTTGCGAGAGTAGAAAATTATTTTTTGAATAATTTACTATAGAAAAGGCAATCCCTGGCGTAATTAAAATTTGCGACAATATAAAATTATTTTTTGAATAATTTACTATAGAAAAGGCAATCCCTGGCGTAATTAAAATTTGCGACAGTATAAAATTATTTTTTGAATAATTTACTATAGAAAAGGCAATCCCTGGCGCAATTAAAACTTGCGATAGTAAAAAATTAATTTGTGAGAAATTTACTATAGAAAAGGCAATCCCTGGGATATTTAAAATTTGCGACAGTAGAAAATTATTTTTTGAATAATTTACTATAGAAAAGGCAATCCCTGGCGCACTTAAAATTTTCGACAATATAAAATTATTTTTTGAATAATTTACTATAGAAAAGGCAATCCCTGGCGTAATTAAAATTTGCGATAGTAAAAAATTATTTTTTGAATAATTTACTATAGAAAAGGCAATCCCTGGCGCAATTAAAACTTGAGATAGTAAAAAATTAATTTGTGAGAAATTTACTATAGAAAAGGCAATCCCTGGTATATTTAAAATTTGCGACAGTAAAAAATTATTTTTTGAATAATTTACTATAGAAAAGGCAATTCCTGGCGTAATTAAAATTTGCGACAGTTGAAAATTATTTTTTGAATAATTTAATATAGAAAAGGCATTCCCTGGCGTAATTAAAATTTGCGACAGTAGAAAATTATTTTTTGAATAATTTACTATAGAAAAGGCAATCCCTGGGATATTTAAAATTTGCGACAGTAAAAAATTATTTTTTGAATAATTTACTATAGAAAAGGCAATCCCTGGCGCACTTAAAATTTGCGACAGTAGAAAATTATTTTTTGAATAATTTACTATAGAAAAGGCAACCCTGGCGTAATTAAAATTTGCGACAGTATAAAATAATTTTTTGAATAATTTACTATAGAAAAGGCAATCCCTGGCGCACTTAAAATTTGCGACAGTATAAAATTATTTTTTGAATAATTTACTATAGAAAAGGCAATCCCTGGGATATTTAAAATTTGCGACAGTAGAAAATTATTTTTTGAATAATTTACTATAGAAAAGGCAATCCCTGGCGTAATTAAAATTTGCGACAGTATAAAATTATTTTTTGAATAATTTACTACAGAAAAGGCAATCCCTGGCGTAATTAAAACTTGCGATAGTAAAAAATTATTTTTTGAATAATTTACTATAGAAAAGGCAATCCCTGGCGTAATTAAAATTTGCGACAGTAAAAAATTATTTTTTGAATAATTTACTATAGAAAAGCCAATCCCTGGCCACTTAAAATTTGCGACAGTAGAAAATTATTTTTTGAATAATTTACTATAGAAAAGGCAATCCCTGGCGTAATTAAAATTTGCGACAATATAAAATTATTTTTTGAATAATTTACTATAGAAAAGGCAATCCCTGGCGTAATTAAAATTTGCGACAGTATAAAATTATTTTTTGAATAATTTACTATAGAAAAGGCAATCCCTGGCGCAACTAAAACTTGCGATAGTAAAAAATTAATTTGTGAGAAATTTACTATAGAAAAGGCAATCCCTGGGATATTTAAAATTTGCGACAGTAGAAAATTATTTTTTGAATAATTTACTATAGAAAAGGCAATCCATGGCGCACTTAAAATTTTCGACAGTATAAAATTATTTTTTGAATAATTTACTATAGAAAAGGCAATCCCTGGCGTAATTAAAATTTGCGATAGTAAAAAATTATATTTTGAATAATTTACTATAGAATAGGCAATCCCTGGCGCAATTAAATCTTGCGATAGTAAAAAATTAATTTGTGAGAAATTTACTATAGAAAAGGCAATTCCTGGCGTAATTAAAATTTGCGACAGTATAAAATTATTTTTTGAATAATTTACTATAGAAAAGGCAATCCCTGGGATATTTAAAATTTGCGACAGTAGAAAATTATTTTTTGAATAATTTACTATAGAGAAGGCAATCCCTGGGATATTTAAAATTTGCGACAGTAGAAAATTATTTTTTGAATAATTTACTATAGAAAAGGCAATCCCTGGCGTAATTAAAATTTGCGACAGTATAAAATTATTTTTTGAATAATTTACTATAGAAAAGGCAATCCCTGGCGCAATTAAAACTTGCGATAGTAAAAAATTAATTTGTGAGAAATTTACTATAGAAAAGGCAATTCCTGGCGTAATTAAAATTTGCGACAGTATAAAATTATTTTTTGAATAATTTACTATAGAAAAGGCAATCCCTGGGATATTTAAAATTTGCGACAGTAGAAAATTATTTTTTGAATAATTTACTATAGAGAAGGCAATCCCTGGGATATTTAAAATTTGCGACAGTAGAAAATTATTTTTTGAATAATTTACTATAGAAAAGGCAATCCCTGGCGTAATTAAAATTTGTGACATTATAAAATTATTTTTTGAATAATTTACTATAGAAAAGGCAATCCCTGGCGTAATTAAAATTTGCGACAGTAAAAAATTATTTTTTGAATAATTTACTATAGAAAAGGCAATCCCTGGCGTAATTAAAATTTGCGACAGTATAAAATTATTTTTTGAATAATTTACTATAGAAAAGGCAATCCCTGGGATATTTAAAATTTGCGACAGTAGAAAATTATTTTTTGAATAATTTACTATAGAAAAGGCAATCCCTGGCGTAATTAAAATTTGCGTCAGTAGAAAATTATTTTTTGAATAATTTACTATAGAAAAGGCAATCCCTGGCGTAATTAAAATTTGCGACAGCAAAAAATTATTTTTTGAATAATTTACTATAGAAAAGGCAATCCCTGGCGCACTTAAAATTTGCGACAGTAGAAAATTATTTTTTGAATAATTTACTATAGAAAAGGCAATCCCTGGCGGATTTGAAATTTGCGACAGTAAAAAATTATTTTTTGAATAATTTACTATAGAAAAGGCAAACCCTGGCGTAATTAAAATTTGCGACAGTATAAAATTATTTTTTGAATAATTTACTATAGAAAAGGCAATCCCTGGCGTAATTAAAATTTGCGACAGTATAAAATTATTTTTTGAATAATTTACTATAGAAAAGGCAATCCCTGGCGTAATTAAAATTTGCGACAGTTTAAAATTATTTTTTGAATAATTTACTATAGAAAAGGCAATCCCTGGCGTAATTAAAATTTGCGACAGTAAAAAATTATTTTTTGAATAATTTACTATAGAAAAGGCAATCCCTGGCGTAATTAAAACTTGCGATAGTAAGAAATTAATTTGTGAGAAATTTACTATAGAAAAGGCAATCCCTGGGATATTTAAAATTTGCGACAGTAAAAAATTATTTTTTGGATAATTTACTATAGAAAAGGCAATCCCTGGCGTAATTAAAATTTGCGACAGTAAAAAATTATTTTTTGAATAATTTACTATAGAAAAGGCAATCCCTGGCGCACTTAAAATTTGCGACAGTATAAAATTATTTTTTGAATAATTTACTATAGAAAAGGCAATCCCTGGCGTAATTAAAACTTGCGACAATATAAAATTATTTTTTGAATAATTTACTATAGAAAAGGCAATCCCTGGCGTAATGAAAATTTGCGACAGTAAAAAATTATTTTTTTGCAAAATTTACTATAGAAAAGGCAATCCCTGGCGTAATTAAAATTTGCGACAGTTGAAAATTATTTTTTGAATAATTTACTATAGAAAAGGCAATCCCTGGCGTAATTAAAATTTGCGACAGTATAAAATTATTTTTTGAATAATTTACTATAGAAAAGGCAATCCCTGGCGTAATTAAAATTTGCGACAGTATAAAATTATTTTTTGAATAATTTACAATAGAAAAGGCAATCCCTGGCGTAATTAAAATTTGCGACAGTATAAAATTATTTTTTGAATAATTTACTATAGAAAAGGCAATCCCTGGCGTAATTAAAATTTGCGACAGTTGAAAATTATGTTTTGAATAATTTACTATAGAAAAGGCAATCCCTGGCGTAATTAAAATTTGCGACAGTAAAAAATTATTTTTTGAATAATTTACTATAGAAAAGGCAATCCCTGGCGTAATTAAAACTTGCGATAGTAAGAAATTAATTTGTGAGAAATTTACTATAGAAAAGGCAATCCCTGGGATATTTAAAATTTGCGACAGTAAAAAATTATTTTTTGGATAATTTACTATAGAAAAGGCAATCCCTGGCGTAATTAAAATTTGCGACAGTAAAAAATTATTTTTTGAATAATTTACTATAGAAAAGGCAATCCCTGGCGGATTTGAAATTTGCGACAGTAAAAAATTATTTTTTGAATAATTTACTATAGAAAAGGCAAACCCTGGCGTAATTAAAATTTGCGACAGTATAAAATTATTTTTTGAATAATTTACTATAGAAAAGGCAATCCCTGGCGTAATTAAAATTTGCGACAGTATAAAATTATTTTTTGAATAATTTACTATAGAAAGGGCAATCCCTGGCGTAATTAAAATTTGCGACAGTTGAAAATTATTTTTTTTATAATTTACTATAGAAAAGGCAATCCCTGGCGTAATTAAAATTTGCGACAGTAAAAAATTATTTTTTGAATAATTTACTATAGAAAAGGCAATCCCTGGCGTAATTAAAACTTGCGATAGTAAGAAATTAATTTGTGAGAAATTTACTATAGAAAAGGCAATCCCTGGGATATTTAAAATTTGCGACAGTAAAAAATTATTTTTTGGATAATTTACTATAGAAAAGGCAATCCCTGGCGTAATTAAAATTTGCGACAGTAAAAAATTATTTTTTGAATAATTTACTATAGAAAAGGCAATCCCTGGCGCACTTAAAATTTGCGACAGTATAAAATTATTTTTTGAATAATTTACTATAGAAAAGGCAATCCCTGGCGTAATTAAAACTTGCGACAATATAAAATTATTTTTTGAATAATTTACTATAGAAAAGGCAATCCCTGGCGTAATGAAAATTTGCGACAGTAAAAAATTATTTTTTTGCAAAATTTACTATAGAAAAGGCAATCCCTGGCGTAATTAAAATTTGCGACAGTTGAAAATTATTTTTTGAATAATTTACTATAGAAAAGGCAATCCCTGGCGTAATTAAAATTTCCGACAGTAAAAAATTATTTTTTGAATAATTTACTATAGGAAAGGCAATCCCTGGCGTAATTAAAATTTGCGACAGTAAAAAATTATTTTTTTGCAAAATTTACTATAGAAAAGGCAATCCCTGGCGTAATTAAAATTTGCGACAGTATAAAATTATTTTTTGAATAATTTACTATAGAAAAGGCAATCCCTGGCGTAATTAAAATTTTCGACAGTATAAAATTATTTTTTGAATAATTTACAATAGAAAAGGCAATCCCTGGCGTAATTAAAATATGCGACAGTATAAAATTATTTTTTGAATAATTTACTATAGAAAAGGCAATCCCTGGGATATTTAAAATTTGCGACAGTAGAAAATTATTTTTTGAATAATTTACTATAGAAAAGGCAATCCCTGGCGTAATTAAAATTTGCGACAGTATAAAATAATTTTTTGAATAATTTACTATAGAAAAGGCAATCCCTGGCGTAATTAAAATTTGCGACAGTAAAAAATTATTTTTTGAATAATTTACTACAGAAAAGGCAATCCCTGGCGTAATTAAAATTTGCGACAGTATAAAATTATTTTTTGAATAATTTACTATAGAAAAGGCAATCCCTGGCGCAATTAAAATTTGCGACAGTAAAAAATTATTTTTTGAATAATTTACTATAGAAAAGGCAATCCCTGGCGTAATCAAAATTTGCGAGAGTAAAAAATTATTTTTTGAATAATTTACTATAGAAAAGGCAATCCCTGGCGCACTTAAAATTTGCGACAGTAGAAAATTATTTTTTGAATAATTTACTATAGAAAAGGCAACCCTGGCGTAGTTAAAATTTGCGACAGTATAAAATTATTTTTTGAATAATTTACTATAGAAAAGGCAATCCCTGGCGTAATTAAAACTTGCGACAATATAAAATTATTTTTTGAATAATTTACTATAGAAAAGGCAATCCCTGGCGTAATGAAAATTTGCGACAGTAAAAAATTATTTTTTTGCAAAATTTACTATAGAAAAGGCAATCCCTGGCGTAATTAAAATTTGCGACAGTTGAAAATTATTTTTTGAATAATTTACTATAGAAAAGGCAATCCCTGGCGTAATTAAAATTTGCGACAGTAAAAAATTATTTTTTGAATAATTTACTATAGGAAAGGCAATCCCTGGCGTAATTAAAATTTGCGACAGTAAAAAATTATTTTTTTGCAAAATTTACTATAGAAAAGGCAATCCCTGGCGTAATTAAAATTTGCGACAGTATAAAATTATTTTTTGAATAATTTACTATAGAAAAGGCAATCCCTGGCGTAATTAAAATTTGCGACAGTATAAAATTATTTTTTGAATAATTTACAATAGAAAAGGCAATCCCTGGCGTAATTAAAATATGCGACAGTATAAAATTATTTTTTGAATAATTTACTATAGAAAAGGCAATCCCTGGGATATTTAAAATTTGCGACAGTAGAAAATTAGTTTTTGAATAATTTACTATAGAAAAGGCAATCCCTGGCGGATTTGAAATTTGCGACAGTAAAAAATTATTTTTTGAATAATTTACTATAGAAAAGGCAAACCCTGGCGTAATTAAAATTTGCGACAGTATAAAATTATTTTTTGAATAATTTACTATAGAAAAGGCAATCCCTGGCGTAATTAAAATTTGCGACAGTATAAAATTATTTTTTGAATAATTTACTATAGAAAAGGCAATCCCTGGCGTAATTAAAATTTGCGACAGTTGAAAATTATTTTTTGAATAATTTACTATAGAAAAGGCAATCCCTGGCGTAATTAAAATTTGCGACAGTAAAAAATTATTTTTTGAATAATTTACTATAGAAAAAGCAATCCCTGGCGTAATTAAAACTTGCGATAGTAAGAAATTAATTTGTGAGAAATTTACTATAGAAAAGGCAATCCCTGGGATATTTAAAATTTGCGACAGTAAAAAATTATTTTTTGGATAATTTACTATAGAAAAGGCAATCCCTGGCGTAATTAAAATTTTCGACAGTAAAAAATTATTTTTTGAATAATTTACTATAGAAAAGGCAATCCCTGGCGCACTTAAAATTTGCGACAGTATAAAATTATTTTTTGAATAATTTACTATAGAAAAGGCAATCCCTGGCGTAATTAAAACTTGCGACAATATAAAATTATTTTTTGAATAATTTACTATAGAAAAGGCAATCCCTGGCGTAATGAAAATTTGCGACAGTAAAAAATTATTTTTTTGCAAAATTTACTATAGAAAAGGCAATCCCTGGCGTAATTAAAATTTGCGACAGTTGAAAATTATTTTTTGAATAATTTACTATAGAAAAGGCAATCCCTGGCGTAATTAAAATTTGCGACAGTAAAAAATTATTTTTTGAATAATTTACTATAGGAAAGGCAATCCCTGGCGTAATTAAAATTTGCGACAGTAAAAAATTATTTTTTTGCAAAATTTACTATAGAAAAGGCAATCCCTGGCGTAATTAAAATTTGCGACAGTAAAAAATTATTTTTTGAATAATTTACTATAGAAAAGGCAATCCCTGGCGTAATTAAAATTTGCGACAGTATAAAATTATTTTTTGAATAATTTACAATAGAAAAGGCAATCCCTGGCGTAATTAAAATATGCGACAGTATAAAATTATTTTTTGAATAATTTACTATAGAAAAGGCAATCCCTGGGATATTTAAAATTTGCGACAGTAGAAAATTATTTTTTGAATAATTTACTATAGAAAAGGCAATCCCTGGCGTAATTAAAATTTGCGACAGTATAAAATAATTTTTTGAATAATTTACTATAGAAAAGGCAATCCCTGGCGTAATTAAAATTTGCGACAGTAAAAAATTATTTTTTGAATATTTTACTACAGAAAAGGCAATCCCTGGCGTAATTAAAATTTGCGACAGTATAAAATCATTTTTTGAATAATTTACTATAGAAAAGGCAATCCCTGGCGCAATTAAAATTTGCGACAGTAAAAAATTATTTTTTGAATAATTTACTATAGAAAAGGCAATCCCTGGCGTAATCAAAATTTGCGAGAGTACAAAATTATTTTTTGAATAATTTACTATAGAAAAGGCAATCCCTGGCGCACTTAAAATTTGCGACAGTAGAAAATTATTTTTTGAATAATTTACTATAGAAAAGGCAACCCTGGCGTAGTTAAAATTTGCGACAGTATTAAATAATTTTTTGAATAATTTACTATAGAAAAGGCAATCCCTGGCGCAATTAAAATTTGCGACAGTAGAAAATTATTTTTTGAATAATTTACTATAGAAAAGGCAATCCCTGGCGTAATTAAAATTTGCGACAGTTGAAAATTATTTTTTGAATAATTTACTATAGAAAAGGCAATCCCTGGTGTAATTAAAATTTGCGATAGTAAAAAATTATTTTTTGAATAATTTACTATAGAAAAGGCAATCCCAGGCGTAATTAAAATTTGCGACAGTTGAAAATTATTTTTTAATAATTTACTATAGAAAAGGCAATCCCTGGCGTAATTAAAATTTGCGACAGTAAAAAATTATTTTTTGAATAATTTACTATAGAAAAGGCAATCCCTGGCGTAATTAAAATTTGCGACAATAAAAAATTATATTTTGAATAATTTACTATAGAATAGGCAATCCCTGGCGCACTTAAAATTTGCGAGAGTAAAAAATTATTTTTTGAATAATTTACTATAGAAAAGGCAATCCCTGGCGTAATTAAAATTGGCGACAGTAAAAAATTATTTTTTGAATAATTTACTATAGAAAATGCAATCCCTGGCGTAATTAAAATTTGCGACAGTATAAAATTATTTTTTGAATAATTTACTATAGAAAAGGCAATCCCTGGCGTAATTAAAATTTGCGACAGTATAGAATTATTTTTTGAATAATTTACTATAGAAAAGGCAATCCCTGGCGTAATTAAAACTTGCGACAGTAAAAAATTATTTTTTGAACAATTTACTATAGAAAAGGCAATCCCTGGCGTAATTAAAACTTGCGACAGTAAAAAATTATTTTTTGAATAATTTACTATAGAAAAGGCAATCCCTGGCGTAATTAAAATTAGCGACAGTAGAAAATTATTTTTTGAATAATTTACTATAAAAAAAAAGCAATCCCTGGCGCACTTAAAATTTGCGACAGTAAAAAATTATTTTTTTGCAAAATTTACTATAGAAAAGGCAATCCCTGGCGTAATTAAAATTTGCGACAATATAAAATTATTTTTTGAATAATTTACTATAGAAAAGGCAATCCCTGGGATATTTAAAATTTGCGACAGTAGAAAATTATTTTTTGAATAATTTACTATAGAAAAGGCAATCCCTGGCGTAATTAAAATTTGCGACAGTTGAAAATTATTTTTTGAATAATTTACTATAGAAAAGGCAATCCCTGGCGTAATTAAAATTTGCGACAGTAAAAAATTATTTTTTGAATAATTTACTATAGAAAAGGCAATCCCTGGCGTAATTAAAATTTTCGACAGTATAAAATTATTTTTTGAATAATTTACTATAGAAAAGGCAATCCCTGGCGCAATTAAAATTTGCGACAGTAAAAAATTATTTTTTGCAAAATTTACTGTAGAAAAGGCAATCCCTGGCGCAATTAAAACTTGCGACAGTAAGAAATTAATTTGTGAGAAATTTACTATAGAAAAGGCAATCCCTGGCGTAATTAAAATTTGCGACAGTAGAAAATTATTTTTTGAATAATTTACTATAGAAAAGGCAATCCCTGACGTAATTAAAATTTGCGACAGTAGAAAATTATTTTTTGAATAATTTACTATAGAAAAGGCAATCCCTGGCGTAATTAAAATTTGCGACAGTATAAAATTATTTTTTGAATAATTTACTATAGAAAAGGCAATCCCTGGGAAATTTAAAATTTTCGACAGTAGAAAATTATTTTTTGAATAATTTACTATAGAAAAGGCAATCCCTGGCGTAATTAAAATTTGCGACAGTAGAAAATTATTTTTTGAATAATTTACTATAGAAAAGGCAATCCCTGGCGTAATTAAAATTTGCGACAGTATAAAATTATTTTTTGAATAATTTACTACAGAAAAGGCAATCCCTGGCGTAATTAAAACTTGCGATAGTAAAAAATTATTTTTTGAATAATTTACTATAGAAAAGGCAATCCCTGGCGTAATTAAAATTTGCGACAGTAAAAAATTATTTTTTGAATAATTTACTATAGAAAAGGCAATCCCTGGCCACTTAAAATTTGCGACAGTAGAAAATTA